>OY759265.1:40097404-40124904 GCA_963662155.1 Lamellibrachia columna
TGGATAGCAATCTTGCTAAATCTTTTTACATCTAATTCATCGCATGTTCTTTTCGGCTGCCGAATGTTCATTCTCGGTAAGAGAAACGTCAGCACATGTAAAGCAATTGGATTACATACTGAATGATAGCGGCCGGATGGCTAACTGAAACTTATAAATGTTAACAAGAACAATAACATACTAGCCTGGATTTTCTACCAGATGCCAGGAGAACTATCACGAGAAAAGAAGCGATAAGCGCAGGATAGATATATTAATTGTAATGAATAGCAAAATATGAAGACATTGACGTAAACCTTGTGGCGTGTTTTAGAATGCGGTCGATCAAGGAGAAAACTGACCACGGCGATCAACAGAGAGAAAGCCCTTCTGGGAATGCAGCAGGTATATATATGTGTGTGTGTGTGTGTGTGTGTGTGTGTGTGTGTGTGTGTGTGTGTGTGTGTGTGTGTGTGTGTGTGTGTGTGTGTGTGTGTGTGTGTGTGTGTGTGTGTGTGTGTGTGTGTGTGTGTGTGTGTGTGTGTGTGTGTGTGTGTGTGTGTGTGTGTGTGTGTGTGTGTGTGTGTGTGTGTGTGTGTGTGTGTGTGTGTGTGTGTGTGTGTGTGTGTGTGTGTGTGTGTGTGTGTGTGTGTGACCCACCTTAACAAGATGAGTCACCTGTCCCAATTTGAACATATAAAGTTATTAGAATCGTTGAAAAGAGCAGCATCGCAACTTTCACATCATGTACCATGCATCAGACACCCAGATACATTGATTCTAGCCGAAGCTACGGTTCGCTAAACATGTATGGGGTAGAAATCTTCAAACTGAGAAAGCAGCCGTCAGTGTTTAGTATGTTTATTATCAAAGTTACCTTAGTTACCATACATATATCTGACAGATATTTGCACCACTTGAAGATAAGGGCACCCACATGACATTCTAGTAATATAATAAAAGGATCTTTGTCAGAAAACAATATGTACAAAATTAGTAATTACTAGTAATTACCGGCATTGTAAAGAAATGTCAAAACAAGCAGTGTCATAATGTGACACATTTTAGTTGAGATAATGGTACTAGTGACATTTTGTAACAGTGACAGTTGTGTCAGTAAGAACTTACTTGATTTTTGTGATTTAAAAAATAATAAGCAATTTATTCAGCCTAAGGGGAGACTCGGCATATGGATTAAAAAATTATGATTTTATTACTCAAAATGTGTCCACCCTATTTTGAGAGCAATGTATTCATAAAGTTCACTTCAGTAACAAATACATACTTTTAATTACTGTTAATTGTAGGTAGAGCATGCATATTCCAAGAATTAATCCTGTTTTCTCAAAAAACGCTTCATATCTCTGGAAGTAATAATGCTAGCAAAGTGAGGTTTTTGGTGTTATACGCAAGTTATTATTCTTTACACAACTTATAGAAAACGTTATCAAAGTACCCAAAAGTTACATCAGTATATGTCACCAAAACAATTTTTCCGGAAGTTACCCAAAAATGTATTAAATAAAATAAAACTGTTTTAAAAATGTTTTCTACCAGTTGTGTAATAGCTTGTATACTGAAAAGGTGTTTCAAATAATTATAATAATATTTGTTCAATCAGATACTCTTCATAGTAAAAATGCACAAGAGATTCGTAACAATGTCTCAAAACAGTCAATCATCTCAGGGACACCGGCAACGTCCTCTCTTTCGTGGCATGGGCAAGAGTGCAAATGACGGGGGTGGCTAAAGGGCTCGACGACCTCGCGCCCTGCCCCCTTCCCCGCAAAACGACTATAAACAGAGTATAGTGTCTCGCTCACCGTCCTGCTGGTCGGACGGCCCAGCAACGGGGACAGTCTCGCGCTCAGTCGGACACATCTTGGGGGCTCGAAGACCTAGCAACCTGCCACGCAAAACGACAATAGTGTCCCGCTCACTGTCCTGCTGGTCTTCCTCTTGTAAATACTCGTCTAACAAAGTGTTGATCTGGTCGCGATCACTTCGGGCAGGATATCAACAAACCCGCTACATCGAACGACATTTTTCTACTCACCATGTGAGTCAGGTGTGTGACGTGGTGCGCATGCGTCCATGGAAATTATTTAAATGACTTCGTCGCTGCGCCAATAAAATAATTTTCCTGGATCACGTCATAGCAACAACTAGGGTTTGTTTACACAGCTGGACAAACAGTGTTTGCCCCTCACGTTCTCCTATTCGACACATTCGTAATATATGTTACCTCGATGACTATATATGGGAAAATGAGATGCAAAGCTTTGCAAGGATGCCAGATTTTAGAGGGATCATCCAAAAAAAGCGATTAGTTATCGGCATTTTCGGCTTTGTTTTACAGAAGTCAAGCGGAACACATCGAACAGCTCTTCAAAGAAAACACCAAAATACACTAAACATAACTAAAGCTTGATAACTAGGATGTGTTTGCTTTCATTAAATAATATATGTGCAGTTAACAATAACTAACCGAAATGACACGTGGCGCCTGTGGTGGAAACCTTAAAGAGAAACAGTCTTGATTTTTAGCCATTTGCCATTTGCAATTATAATTAAGATTATATCGCCAGTGGTGTACTAAGAAAACCTTCTTGAACACACGTCATCTTAATTTCACGGGCCTCGACATACTGTTAGACAACCCTATGTCGAAGGTGCCATCGTCTGGCAACATTCGCTCGACAAATAAAAATGTATTTGCATAGACCTATTCCTATACTTGCCCATAGGATATGGCCCCGCTGTTTCAGTCCAAGCTCAACTTATGTAACATATGTTGGCCTTTGTTTACCAAAACTAGTCCTCTTTCTGACATAACCATACGTTTGTTTGAGAGTTTGCTTGGTTCTGTGTATACCGGTATTTAGCCCTAAAGCCATGACTTTTGTTTTGCTTTAACGGTATTCACACCTAAGCCAATCAAATATATAAATAAATAATGATGCGTAAACATATCAAACGAAGAGAAAATCAGAATCACCTTAACATGAACTTTGTTTAACTTACAAAACCAGAATGACAATATATATCTCACACATTACAAAACACCAAGTCAATATCGATCCCTGGATGCCAATCATTTTCACCCGACTCAAACGTGGAACTACCGAGAAGAAAGAGCATTTCTTTGGCAATATGCGCTTAATGTTGTTGAACTGGGTGTCATAAAATCGATATATATATATATATATATATATATATATATATATATATATATATATATATATATATATATATATATATATATATATATATATATATATATATATATATATATATATGCATTCCAGAGTATATATATATATATATATATATATATATATATATATATATATATATATATATATATATATATATATATATATATATATATATATATATATATATATGCTCTGGAATGCAAGTTCAAGTAGTTGACAGATGGAATGAAGCAATATGCTCATATCTTACGATCGTTGCCTCCAAATTCTGTGTTGGCAGTTTCTTGATTACAAATTATGCTTACACATGTAGCGACGTATCCACTTCGATTAGTCAAGCCAAATCTAAACATTGCATGTATGTGTTGTTCATTTGTGTTGCAGACGTCGTCATTGATGATCAAGATTACGTCGTACCACCGATAATATCACGCCAAGAAGAAGGTACTACTATTACTAAATATGTTGTTTGGTGTACATTTTAGTGCGTAATCACTACAACCCACGCGCACCACAATTATGACCGTGTTAATCGAAGAAGAACACACTTTACGTATATAGATAAACCCTGTGTTCTCTACTATGTTTTTTCAGACGCCATCGAGAACGAGAGTGACTACGTTCATCCACCGACAGTTGCTGGCGAACAGGAACAGGCCAACGTGTATGACGTCATCAACCCTATCGCATAGGACAACGTCATGAATGACCAACACTGAATAAATAAGAGAGTGAAAGGACGTACTTCTTTATCAAACAACTTTGCATTCCTTTTGTAGCATTGCCTTATGTAGAGGGTGTCCAACACTTTGGAAACGAACTTAACATGTCGACTACTTAGTTGATGCAAATACATTGAGCATATAATCTCCATAAGCGTATCTACGATAGATGGATGTGTGATATATAAGTTACACGAGAGCCAGTTTGCCTGAAGTGCATCCCGTGTGAAATAACACATGGCACTTAGTTCTATAGATAATATCAAATTATTCAATGTGCTTAGTTTGTGTAGTTTATGCATTTGTTCACGTAGCAGTGCACACGTGTGCGCGCATATAGGACACGCCCACACAAACTCATTGTAGTACTGTACCGCAAATGTAGCACATTCTTTTCTGCATAAAATGTTCCCAGTAAACGTACGTTGTGGAATAGATACTAACAAAGGTCATAGTAACGTATTTTCGCAGATGTAGTAGGGTTTTGAGCACGTTAATAATAGTAATTAACACTCACTAATTGGGTTACTGAAGGTTGATATTGGCTGATTAATTTGAAAGAACACATTCAAGTAGGTGGTGTTCTTTAGTGCAGTTAATTACACAGATGAAGGTATTTATTTTACTCAACTGTTATATTGTGGCATCTAATAGAAACATGTTTCTACGTGTAAATGTTAAATTATTCATTCCCAACTCTACTTAGCGATCATGAAAAAAATATCTTCAAATTGTGGAGAAACCAGAAGTGCAGTAAGGCAACGGGGGCGTATAACAAAACCAGTGTACATGAATGTATAACACATAATATAAAAACATACTAATATTTGTTTAATTAACCGGACTTGATTTTGAAAATGTATAATTGATAATATGGTGTAGTAAATATGTTGGGGGTGAATTATTCATGTATTACTATATGTTAAAATATAGATAGCATACATTTTGTTTTACGCCTGCTTAGGGTTCTGAAATGTTATTTCATCTTCACCTTACTGTAGAAGATATGATGAGTTAGTCTTTGTTACAATCATCAGGTACAACGTCTCATGTCAGGAAAGTGGGACATGTGTGGCAATGTGCCAGTTGTTGTAATGTTCGCAGCAACATTATGCGCCATGTTCGCAACAAGATATAACAATATGAGGAAACATATGAAAGTAATGAGTAGTTTGTAGTAATACATAAGTGCAGTGCCATATGCATATTTAATGTACGACTGTCTATGGCGTATCCACATAGTTACATAAATCATTATAACGCAAGTTTGCGGACTTTGACTTCATTTAAATAATTTTTCAAGCCACCATTGAAAATCACACACACACACACACACACACACATACACACACACACACACACACACACACACACACACACACACACACACACACACACACACACACACACACACACACACACACACACACACACACACACACACACACACACACACACACACACACACGCAAGCACGCACGCACGCACCCACGCACGCACGCACACATATATATATATATTGTACGAAAGAGCGCAGTCTCCAATGGTTATACAATTACTCTACATGACGGTTTGTATTAAGCATGTCCTTAAAATAATTGACGACTTCAGTGTACTCTTATCCATGTTGGATTTCACGTCTTAGATACATTTTGGGTTAATGGATAGTGTGGACATTGCAGTATTTGGTGTTTACATTTCATAATAGATGTGAAATTCATGTTGATATTGCCTTTCTCCTTCCATGTGGATAAATAGATGTAAATGGACATGGTTAAATTAACATGCCCACATTAACCACACATACAGGGAACATGGACCACACTTATAAATACTAGAAATGCAAGGAACTCAAGTTATTTAAGTGATTGATGGCTATGTGTTGGTATGTAAAAAACCACCCCATCAGGACACCCAATGTTGGTTGCATTGAGTCGCTGGCGTACCATAAAATCCTGGTCTCCCTTAAGGGAGTCTATATTACCACTCTTTACCCTATTCACAAAGCATCCGTGTAACGTTTTACCCGACATTGCTTGATTCAGTGGTTTAAACTAGACGTGTGTGTTCATAATCTTAATGAAAGTCATTCTCATTAGTAATGACTTCGATTTCTACAGAATGAACCTACAGCCTGAGATGTACGAGGTGTGTGATGAGTTGAGAGCGGGTGGTGGGAACAGCGTGGAAGATGTCCACCTCCTGCTCCACCTTCATGTGTTCGAGCACGTAGCTTGCTACACCCGACAGTCCAAAGCGACTCAATCCGTCCCTGGCCGAGGCGTAAAGCAAACCCAACAATACTTAGCATGGCACTGATGTTAAATGTCATGAATATCTACCTCTTCCTCGATTATCGTTGTTGTTGAAACAGCACTTCTTCTTTGAAAGTGTATACCTGGTTCATGCCTAAAGTGAAAAATGCTTCTAAAGTGTGTCTATGTTAGTAATAATGCCAGTAACAAGTCCTAAATAGATAACTCCTATCCCTAAATCGAATGCCAAAGAAACTGGAAATATTGGTTAATGCTGGTCAACAATAGATTGGACAGATGTTTTAAAAAGACCAACTTACGGGCAGTGGACGACGATCGGCCCGTTTCCGCTCTGTTGCTGCCACTTCTCGACGGCATCCAGCAAGTCCAGGAGGACAGTCGTGTTGCTGGGCAGTGACGAGTCGTCACTCCAGGAGTGATTGAGCTGTAACTGTTTGATGACTGTCTCGCTGTCTTCCGAATAATGAGATGAATAACAACATAGTAGAGTACCACTGGCGTTTTCGACACAACTGCGCTTAGAACACATATATTGTTATGATATGACGTACACTTGCTTTTGCATGTCATTAATGATATAAACACGTTCTTAATCTACTCATATGCTGTGTCCCTGTAAGTTACTATATTAAGCACAAGAAAAAAACCTATGACCGCTGAATGGTTTCAGTTAGTGTCATAATAACTTACCCGACCAGATTTGTTTAGCTCTCGCACTGTCACATTGGAATTATCGGTGCTGTCTGCTTCTACGAATTCAACTTGGAACGGACCGTAGTGGCGATTTACCGCATTCTGATATGGCCAGTAGATAGCGTATTCCTGAGTAAAGGTCCGTGACACAACTTTACAAACAACATCATCAAATAGTAACAAACTAGCCTGCAATCGAAGGAAATACGCCTTCAGACAATTACGTCATAATAGTGTGTATTTAGTGATCGCAGTGTACGTATAACAAATCCAAAATGAAATGCTGAATTCCAAGCTGTGCCCTTTTAGTGTAGGTAATCTTTACTGTGGTTCTCGTTCTATTCAACAATGCACGCCATTCCTGCACATGATGGCTTAAGAACCACCATGTAGCTGCATTGTTCCAACGATGTGTTCGCTGGTTCAATTTTAATTGAGTAAAATATGTGCAACGTTAGCTCTTTATTATTTTTCACTTATTCACAGTGACAATCATGTGCTAGATGTTGTGAATTTATATGATCTCATTTTCTAATTATGCTGAGATTATACAAATAGATAGGCACACCGAAAAACACTGGCCACCGGCGTAAATAAAGAACTGAATAGTGGAATAACAATCCAATAGAGGCCGGTAGATACATTGCGAAATGTGTACGTCATCAGTGACGTCACTATCTTCGAGCATAACGACCATGTGAGACTCGTGGTCATTCAACAATCTCCATATGTCAACAAAGGTTGCCGCCATCGGTGACTGGGTGAAGATATAGGCGTTGCGCTCCTTATAGCCCAGAAAAGTAAGTGTACGGGAACAGGTATGTCATATTGTGTATATATTCATTAAATAATTAAGTTAACATACGGGGCAATGATAAGTCATTGTTGTATAATGGTACAAACTTATAGCATGTGGCTTCACTGATTCAGCAAGCTACCTTCTGAAAACCAACACACCTTCGTATTCCAACAACCAACCTACTTTTTGTAAATATAACATTAATCTCAAAGAAAACATATTCAGAATGTTCGATTTCACATAAAGTTGACACAGAGAAACGTGCATAATTTCCGACCATATCATAAACTGTGGGTAATTTATCGTATATTTATTTCACAGTAATATGGACCATAAAAATCTATGCACATTTCATGGTCAGATCTTTTATCCGGATTGACTGGAATCACGAATATGAACGAATACGCACCTTGTTCTTAGTTGCAACAATGCGTATATATTTATTATATTTTGGATATCGTACAATTATAGTCGCGGATTCGAATTTCTCGATGTGCTGAATTATTTATAACCCGTGCTAGCAAGATTGAACCTTTCTGACACAATTCAAACATTCTGTCCAATCCGATCATGCTGACACAATCCAACTATGCTGACTTCATCCAATCTTGCAGCCAAAATCCAACCTTGTCAGAACTATCCAACCTTGATGACAAAACCCAACCGTCCTGGTACTATCCAAACTTGCTGGTGCAAACAAAGCTATTTGGCACAACACAACCATGCCGGTACAACCTAGCAATGCTAACACAATCCAACCTTGGTATTTAAAGCCATCCCAACTGACACAATCCTATTCTAATTACGTGTCCAACGCGCGTTAATTGCTTTAAAGCAGATTCGAAGAAACTGGTTCTCCATTAGATCTGTCTTTTTCACATCGGTACTTACATGTACACAGACGGCATTGATATAATTGATGCCATCATTCCAGGGAGTAACCAGGTACGGACGCTGATGATCGTCTAACTGTGAGTTGATCTAGTAATATGCACGACTGAAAATCTAAACAGATGCTTCGCAACGTCGTGCTTATTCACACAATATGTTATGACTGAGAGTGCGAACCGAAAATAGACATAACCCCTTTACGTATTATCTAGTCAATAACAATTGAAAACTTGTTACTATTTTTATTACTTTCTTATTTTATGCAGTTCGCGTCACCACATGACCCCAGCTACCATCGTATGCTACATATTTTTAAAAATTACTTAAATGTGATCATGATAATTACGATTGTAATAAAATAATGATCACGAGATCCACATTTTTGGAGTAATCTCAATGAAGCGATTCTTTCACTTTGCGACGTTATTTGGTTCGAGGGCAGCACATTTGGCGTTTTTGCGAAGTGGCTTAGGTGCGTTGAGTCGCAGCAGAGGAAAACTAACCGGTAATAAATTATGTATTGTATTACATGAATCAATACTTTGTTGTTTGTATTAGTTAATCATACAGCCAGAGAATAATTCTGATATAAATCAGAAGAAAGGAATTACTTGTAAGATCACAACATTAATAACAAACAAACCGCGAACTGTTCGGCGAGTTTACTTTATCTACACAGTGCTTTAAATGGTTGCCTCAGATCGGGACACGGTATGATTGCGACTTCGTTCAACTCTATCAGGGCCTGGTAGACATATATGTACTCCTCCTGTGAAACAAATGACCAAATGTAAGCACCATTTACAACTAGCCTATGTATTTTTTGTGTTTTCCTTAATATGATTAAATAGCGTTCGGAGTTTCCATCGCCACGTATGATGATTCCATTAGTTGCAAACAAACACCTTTTAGCACTTTCTCAAATGACAAAGACATGGTAAAACCCGTTGATTACGTAAGAATGTTTTGGCAACTTAATCATAGCACATCGTCACAACATGTAATAGTATTATTTCTTTATACGTTATTATGCACCTCGCGGTAACTTCCTGTCGTGAGTACAGTAGAAGTTAAATAATACAGGTGGTGGCATGGAGCGTTATTTCAATTCTACGTATACATAATTATGTATTCCTTTGAGTGTTTTACTCCAATATGTGATTTTCAACGTACACCAATTTCACTCTGTAGTTGGACCACAAATACTACATTAAAATTAACGCAATATTCACTATTAAAAATGTTTTGTTGTGATAAGTTCATGCCTAGACTAACATTTACGAATAACATGGCAATATCATAAATATTGCCGATCAGATTGATCGACATGATATAGCATGCTAAGGGTACATCAATATGTAAAATATACTAATGAAAAATTTGTTGTGGCACGCTATGACGTTATCTCACCAGCGTCTGGACCAGGTTCATCCTCCGAGTCCTGGGCAGATTGATGCACTCGAAGAGGACAACTTTACCTTCTGCCTTTGGCTGTTCGATGAGGATGTCGATGGCTATGAACGTTCCCGTCCGTCCAACGCCCGCACTGTGCAAAACATAATAATGACATTACACCACAATGATGGCGTTACATAATAATGACATTACACAACAATGACGGTATTTCATATTACTAATAATAATAATAACGATTACACAAACTTCCTACAACGGAGCAGAAATGTATTTTATTGCAACGCAAATGAGATCAACATATTTCCTAGCAAATGCCTGATACGTAGAATCGTCGCCGAGGCCAGATGGACTCGCCAACCCTCTAGATTCACCTGCAGTGTACGACGAGAGGTCCGCGTTTCTCCGAGTCGAAGCCGTGCACTTTGCGGTGGAACGCCAGGAGAGGGTAGGCGTACTCCGGAGTCCCCTTGTCCGGCCAACCGGTGAAGTGAAACTGGTGCATTCGTCTCATCTTTTCAACTTCTGTTTAAAACATAGCAGCGTAACTGTTTTTCAGAATTTCGGATGGAAAATTTGCTGACTACATTTAATTAATGCAGCAGATTAACATGTTATCCTTTTTGCCTCTGAAGTCCGTCAGAGCAAAACATCAGTATCCAAGTGTCATGCCAGCACTTAGCTGGGGTTGACTGAAATAATTATAGCGAATGCGACATTATAATGTATTGAATAGTTTTGTTTACATACACAATTATGTGTTACCCTAATTTATCACATACATCATAATAATAAATACTAATTATTATACTGCATGATGTCTGTACATGTGGGTTTGCTCGAATATTCACTTATCGCCAACTAACAAAAACAATTGTTACAATGCACATGTACCTAACCAGCTGCTCAATTAGGCCATTGGGAACATATAACGCGGGCCGCATCGAGGAGGAATGGAGAATGACAAGCTAGGGTCGCTCTTCGGTGAGGCGGAAGACGTCGCTCGCCGAAAGCAGCTGGCCAACGTCGCCTTCCGCAAGCTGTGAACAGTGTGGTTAAGGCTATCACAAATGTGTCTACAGCTGCGGCTGTGGCTATACGCGTCGCTCGTGTTGGCAAACAACATGGGAACATGGGGCCGGACGAAATCATAGCTAGAACGTCTGGATGCGTACCACCGTCGTCACCTACGCCAGATCGTCACCCGATGCTCACCCGATGCTCCTGCTCAGCGTGCGATCGACAACTATTTCGTGGACTCGTCACGTCATTCAGGGGTCGACCGCGGACGACACTACCGACGGTGTTGAGCGCGGATCAGCAACGCATCGGTCGTAAACTACGTTGCCCGCCGACGTCGACGCTCTGCGCGCACTCGACCGTGGCCAGTGGCGAGAGATGGGGCGGGACCTTACGACTTGAGAGTGTATCATAGGAATCGCCGTAACTGTTTTTTTATTTGTTAACTTATTTATTATTTTTAGTAACACCTTAATTGACTTTTTAGTAATTGTTTTAAACATTGCTTTATGATATGGACATTTTCCTATTTATTTTTGTTATTTATTTATCTATTTATTAATTAACTTTTAAACCATTTTGTGGAATGGGTACTACGATGCTACCATCCTTATGATATGATCAACATTTTGTGGCATAGTGTCCGTTCCCTGGTATAACCAGCACAAAGAATTGATCAAATGTTTATTGTCTGTGCCATCATATAGGCCACACATCCAGCTTCCTTCCAATGTCTTATATTGTAGGCGGTTCGGCCTGTGCGATATACAACATTTAGTAGACCGCTGGTAAAGCCCTTCGACGATTGTTGTAGCTTTATTGTTGACAAAGATACATTGACATTATGTGTTCTTCTCATAAATATATCAACAACGAACATGATCAATGTAAGTAATTGTTGCTAACATCATTAAACATATTTCTTCAAAAACAAATAATTTATAGAAGAACCTTTCTTTCAGGTAAGTATTACGTACATCCACTTGTAATTGTTGTACAAGTACATACATATTGGTTTAATTGACTAAACGTATAGACCAAAGAAATGTTTTAACCACCCTACCAAACGTGGCGTGGACCACGTCGCAATTATCAATTTCTCCCAATATCCATTTGTAATAGTTTTTGTTTCTGTTGACTGCAATACCCTATTACTTTCATATGCACGTAGTGCAATGATGTTTTGTTTGGTAAGTCCACAATCTGATTTGTATATATATATATATATATATATATATATATATATATATATATATATATATATATATATATATATATAGTTTATTTACAGTAATATGACCTGTTCTTCCTTTCCTTCTTTATCCCCCCACATATTTTGTGCCGATTATTGTTGTTAGTGTTTGTGTACATATTAGTGCTGGTGCTTCCCTCTCTTGTCTCCATCCTTACTTCTTTGGTGAATTTGAGGAATGGCTGCCCCTCCTCGTGGTTGCCACTGTTAACTGACTTCCCCGGCTTGGAGGTACCATTTCCGACAGCCTGTCACTTTTACTTTTGCATGCTGCTGATGCTGACTGGTTGCCCCTCAAGGTGGAGCAATTTTTTTGGTTGTTGTTTTTTTAACTCGATCTCTTTTCGTCTCAGCTGCACTAATGAGCAGATGTTCTCATTCATCCTTACCTCTCATATTATTTGCTACTCTTAGCATTTTCATTTCATGAAAGTAATAGGGTATTGCAGTCAACAGAAACAAAAACTATTACAAATGGATATTGGGAGAAATTGATAATTGCGACGTGGTCCACGTCACGTTTGGTAGGGTGGTTAAAACATTTCTTTGGTCTATACGTTTAGTCAATTAAACCAATATGTATGTACTTGTACAACAATTACAAGTGGATGTACGTAATACTTACCTGAAAGAAAGGTTCTTCTATAAATTATTTGTTTTTGAAGAAATATGTTTAATGATGTTAGCAACAATTACTTACATTGATCATGTTCGTTGTTGATATATTTATGAGAAGAACACATAATGTCAATGTATCTTTGTCAACAATAAAGCTACAACAATCGTCGAAGGGCTTTACCAGCGGTCTACTAAATGTTGTATATCGCACAGGCCGAACCGCCTACAATATAAGACATTGGAAGGAAGCTGGATGTGTGGCCTATATGATGGCACAGACAATAAACATTTGATCAATTCTTTGTGCTGGTTATACCAGGGAACGGACACTATGCCACAAAATGTTGATCATATCATAAGGATGGTAGCATCGTAGTACCCATTCCACAAAATGGTTTAAAAGTTAATTAATAAATAGATAAATAAATAACAAAAATAAATAGGAAAATGTCCATATCATAAAGCAATGTTTAAAACAATTACTAAAAAGTCAATTAAGGTGTTACTAAAAATAATAAATAAGTTAACAAATAAAAAAACAGTTACGGCGATTCCTATGATACACTCTCAAGTCGTAAGGTCCCGCCCCATCTCTCGCCACTGGCCACGGTCGAGTGCGCGCAGAGCGTCGACGTCGGCGGGCAACGTAGTTTACGACCGATGCGTTGCTGATCCGCGCTCAACACCGTCGGTAGTGTCGTCCGCGGTCGACCCCTGAATGACGTGACGAGTCCACGAAATAGTTGTCGATCGCACGCTGAGCAGGAGCATCGGGTGAGCATCGGGTGACGATCTGGCGTAGGTGACGACGGTGGTACGCATCCAGACGTTCTAGCTATGATTTCGTCCGGCCCCATGTTCCCATGTTGTTTGCCAACACGAGCGACGCGTATAGCCACAGCCGCAGCTGTAGACACATTTGTGATAGCCTTAACCACACTGTTCACAGCTTGCGGAAGGCGACGTTGGCCAGCTGCTTTCGGCGAGCGACGTCTTCCGCCTCACCGAAGAGCGACCCTAGCTTGTCATTCTCCATTCCTCCTCGATGCGGCCCGCGTTATATGTTCCCAATGGCCTAATTGAGCAGCTGGTTAGGTACATGTGCATTGTAACAATTGTTTTTGTTAGTTGGCGATAAGTGAATATTCGAGCAAACCCACATGTACAGACATCATGCAGTATAATAATTAGTATTTATTATTATGATGTATGTGATAAATTAGGGTAACACATAATTGTGTATGTAAACAAAACTATTCAATACATTATAATGTCGCATTCGCTATAATTATTTCAGTCAACCCCAGCTAAGTGCTGGCATGACACTTGGATACTGATTTTTTGCTCTGACGGACTTCAGAGGCAAAAAGGATAACATGTTAATCTGCTGCATTAATTAAATGTAGTCAGCAAATTTTCCATCCGAAATTCTGAAAAACAGTTACGCTGCTATGTTTTAAACAGAAGTTGAAAAGATGAGACGAATGCACCAGTTTCACTTCACCGGTTGGCCGGACAAGGGGACTCCGGAGTACGCCTACCCTCTCCTGGCGTTCCACCGCAAAGTGCACGGCTTCGACTCGGAGAAACGCGGACCTCTCGTCGTACACTGCAGGTGAATCTAGAGGGTTGGCGAGTCCATCTGGCCTCGGCGACGATTCTACGTATCAGGCATTTGCTAGGAAATATGTTGATCTCATTTGCGTTGCAATAAAATACATTTCTGCTCCGTTGTAGGAAGTTTGTGTAATCGTTATTATTATTATTAGTAATATGAAATACCGTCATTGTTGTGTAATGTCATTATTATGTAACGCCATCATTGTGGTGTAATGTCATTATTATGTTTTGCACAGTGCGGGCGTTGGACGGACGGGAACGTTCATAGCCATCGACATCCTCATCGAACAGCCAAAGGCAGAAGGTAAAGTTGTCCTCTTCGAGTGCATCAATCTGCCCAGGACTCGGAGGATGAAACTGGTCCAGACGCTGGTGAGATAACGTCATAGCGTGCCACAACAAATTTTTTTCATTAGTATATTTTACATATTGATGCACCCTTAGCATGCTATATCATGTCGATCAATCTGATCGGCAATATTTATGATATTGCCATGTTATTCGTAAATGTCAGTCTAGGCATGAACTTATCACAACAAAACATTTTTAATAGTGAATATTGCGTTAATTTTAATGTAGTATTTGTGGTCCAACTACAGAGTGAAATTGGTGTACGTTGAAAATCACATATTGGAGTAAAACACTCAAAGGAATACATAATTATGTATACGTAGAATTGAAATAACGCTCCATGCCACCACCTGTATTATTTAACTTCTACTGTACTCACGACAGGAAGTTACCGCGAGGTGCATAATAACGTATAAAGAAATAATACTATTACATGTTGTGACGATGTGCTATGATTAAGTTGCCAAAACATTCTTACGTAATCAACGGGTTTTACCATGTCTTTGTCGTTTGAGAAAGTGCTAAAAGGTGTTTGTTTGCAACTAATGGAATCATCATACGTGGCGATGGAAACTCCGAACGCTATTTAATCATATTAAGGAAAACACAAAAAATACATAGGCTAGTTGTAAATGGTGCTTACATTTGGACATTTGTTTCACAGGAGGAGTACATATATGTCTACCAGGCCCTGATAGAGTTGAACGAAGTCGCAATCATACCGTGTCCCGATCTGAGGCAACCATTTAAAGCACTGTGTAGATAAAGTAAACTCGCCGAACAGTTCGCGGTTTGTTTGTTATTAATGTTGTGATCTTACAAGTAATTCCTTTCTTCTGATTTATATCAGAATTATTCTCTGGCTGTATGATTAACTAATACAAACAACAAAGTATTGATTCATGTAATACAATACATAATTTATTACCGGTTAGTTTTCCTCTGCTGCGACTCAACGCACTTAAGCCACTTCGCAAGAACGCCAAATGTGCTGCCCTCGAACCAAATAACGTCGCAAAGTGAAAGAATCGCTTCATTGAGATTACTCCAAAAATGTGGATCTCGTGATCATTATTTTATTACAATCGTAATTATCATGATCACATTTAAGTAATTTTTAAAAATATGTAGCATACGATGGTAGCTGGGGTCATGTGGTGACGCGAACTGCATAAAATAAGAAAGTAATAAAAATAGTAACAAGTTTTCAATTGTTATTGACTAGATAATACGTAAAGGGGTTATGTCTATTTTCGGTTCGCACTCTCAGTCATAACATATTGTGTGAATAAGCACGACGTTGCGAAGCATCTGTTTAGATTTTCAGTCGTGCATATTACTAGATCAACTCACAGTTAGACGATCATCAGCATCCGTAACTGGTTACTCCCTGGAATGATGGCATCAATTATATCAATGCCGTCTGTGTACATGTAAGTACCGATGTGAAAAAGACAGATCTAATGGAGAACCAGTTTCTTCGAATCTGCTTTAAAGCAATTAACGCGCGTTGGACACGTAATTAGAATAGGATTGTGTCAGTTGGGATGGCTTTAAATACCAAGGTTGGATTGTGTTAGCATTGCTAGGTTGTACCGGCATGGTTGTGTTGTGCCAAATAGCTTTGTTTGCACCAGCAAGTTTGGATAGTACCAGGACGGTTGGGTTTTGTCATCAAGGTTGGATAGTTCTGACAAGGTTGGATTTTGGCTGCAATATTGGATGAAGTCAGCATAGTTGGATTGTGCCAGCATGATCGGATTGGACAGAATGTTTGAATTGTGTCAGAAAGGTTCAATCTTGCTAGCACGGGTTATAAATAATTCAGCACATCGAGAAATTCGAATCCGCGACTATAGGTGTACGATATCCAAAATATAATAAATATATACGCATTGTTGCAACTAAGAACAGGGTGCGTATTTGTTCATATTCGTGATTCCAGTCAATCCGGAGAAAAGATCTGACCATGAAATGTGCATAGATTTTTTATGGTCCATATTACTGTGAAATAAATATACGATAAATTACCCACAGTTTATGATATGGTCGGAAATTATGCACGTTTCTCTGTGTCAATTTTATGTGAAATCGAACATTCTGAATATGTTTTCATTGAGATTAATGTTATATTTACAAAAAGTAGGTTGGTTGTTGGAATACGAAGGTGTGTTGGTTTTCAGAAGGTAGCTTGCTGAATCAGTGAAGCCACATGCTATAAGTTTGTACCATTATACAACAATGACTTATCATTGCCCCGTATGTTAACTTAATTATTTAATGAATATATACACAATATGACATACCTGTTCCCGTACACTTACTTTTCTGGGCTATAAGGAGCGCAACGCCTATATCTTCACCCAGTCACCGATGGCGGCAACCTTTGTTGACATATGGAGATTGTTGAATGACCACGAGTCTCACATGGTCGTTATGCTCGAAGATAGTGACGTCACTGATGACGTACACATTTCGCAATGTATCTACCGGCCTCTATTGGATTGTTATTCCACTATTCAGTTCTTTATTTACGCCGGTGGCCAGTGTTTTTCGGTGTGCCTGTCTATTTGTATAATCTCAGCATAATTAGAAAACGAGATCATATAAATTCATAACATCTGGCACATGGTTGTCACTGTGAATAAGTGAATAATAATAAAGAGCTAACGTTGCACATATTTTACTCAATTGAAATTGAACCAGCGAACACATCGTTGGAACAATGCAGCTACATGGTGGTTCTTAAGCCATCTTGTGCAGGAATGGCGTGCATTGTTGAATAGAACGAGAACCACAGTAAAGATTACCTACACTAAAAAGGCACAGCTTGGAATTCATCATTTCATTTTGGATTTGTTATACGTACACTGCGATCACTAAATACACACTATTATGACGTAATTGTCTGAAGGCGTATTTCCTTCGATTGCAGGCTAGTTTGTTACTATTTGATGATGTTGTTTGTAAAGTTGTGTCACGGACCTTTACTCAGGAATACGCTATCTACTGGCCATATCAGAATGCGGTAAATCGCCACTACGGTCCGTTCCAAGTTGAATTCGTAGAAGCAGACAGCACCGATAATTCCAATGTGACAGTGCGAGAGCTAAACAAATCTGGTCGGGTAAGTTATTATGACACTAACTGAAACCATTCAGCGGTCATAGGTTTTTTTCTTGTGCTTAATATAATAACTTACAGGGACACAGCATATGAGTAGATTAAGAACGTGTTTATATCATTAATGACATGCAAAAGCAAGTGTACGTCATATCATAACAATATATGTGTTCTAAGCGCAGTTGTGTCGAAAACGCCAGTGGTACTCTACTATGTTGTTATTCATCTCATTATTCGGAAGACAGCGAGACAGTCATCAAACAGTTCCAGCTCAATCACTCCTGCAGTGACGACTCGTCACTGCCCAGCAACACGACTGTCCTCCTGGACTTGCTGGATGCCGTCGAGAAGTGGCAGCAACAGAGCGGAAACGGGCCGATTGCCGTCCACTGCACGTAAGTTGGTCTTTTTCAAACATCTGTCCAATCTATTGTTGACCAGCATTAACCAATATTTCCAGTTTCTCTGGCATTCGATTTAGGGATAGGAGTTATCTATTTAGGACTTGTTACTGGCATTATTACTAACATAGACACACTTTAGAAGCATTTTTCACTTTAGGCATGAACCATGTATACACTTTCAAAGAAGAAGTGCGGTTTCAACAACAACGATAATCGAGGAAGAGGTAGATATTCATGACATTTAACACCAGTGCCGTGCTAAGTATTGTTGGGTTTGTTTTACGCCTCGGCCAGGGACGGATTGAGTCGCTTTGGCCTGTCGGGTGTAGCAAGCTACGTGCTCGAACACATGAAGGTGGAGCAGGAGGTGGACATCTTCCACGCTGTTCCCACCACCCGCTCTCAACTCATCACACACCTCGTACGTCTCAGGCTGTAGGTTGATTCTGTAGAAATCGAAGTCATTACTAATGAGAATGACTTTCATTAAGATTATGAACACACACGTCTAGTTTAAACCACTGAATCAAGCAATGTCGGGTAAAACGTTACACTGATGCTTTGTGAATAGGGTAAAGAGGGGTAATATAGACTCCCTTAAGGGAGACCAGGATTTTATGGTACGCCAGAGACTCAATGCAACCAACATTGGGTGTCCTGATGGGGTGTTTTTTTACATACCAACACATAGCCATCAATCACTTAAATAACTTGAGTTCCTTGCATTTCTAGTATTTATAAGTGTGGTCCATGTTCCCTGTATGTGTGGTTAATGGGGGCATGTTATTTCAACCATGTCCATTTACACCTATTTATCCACATGGAAGGAGAATGGCAATATCAACATGAATTTCACATCTATTATGAAATGTAAACACCAAATACTGCAATGTCCACACTATCCATTATAGTCGATTTGACATTCCTATGTGTTCAATACACCAACCTAGGAATGTTCTTTCCTATGAATTTTTATTGTTGATTTGTAATCTAATGGGGTCCTAGAACAAATTCAGCTTGGTTGCCCAAATGGCAAGTATGGGCAAATCTCGTAATCTGCATAAATCCAAGATGGCCGCCAGACGCCGTCTGGAAAATTAACTTTCGAACCACTTGCCTTAGAATGATGTATAATACGTCTTTTTAGGGGTTTTCGGGTATGTAGAATCCATTTTTGATGTTATTTTTTTAATTTCAGGTCAAGGTCATGTAAAATTCAAGATGGCTGCCCAACGCCACCTTGAAAATTTAACTTTTGAACTACTTGCCATAGAATGATGTATAATGCGTCTTTTTAAGGGTTTTTAGGTATGTAGAAGACATTTTTGGTGTTATTTTTTCAAGTCAAGGTCAGGTCAAATTTTTATTTGTTATAGAGATTTCAAATCAGGCCTAATCAAAGAATAATTTTCTTTCTTTCATTTTCAAGATTCGAGATGGCTAATGCTGATGGAAAGTGCCTGCTCTCAACCTGCAGCAAATCTGGACCACTCTAAACATTCAAGCTACAAGCAGTCAAGAAAATCATTGAGAGCTCAATATTGAGGCATGACGATGAGACCCGTAATATAATGCAGGCCATCTTTGACTCCCAGGGAGAGCAAGCATCAGTCGAACTTCATAAAAACTGTTATTGCTCATTCACCTCCAAGGATCATATAAAAAAACTTGTGGCTAAAAAGAGGAAGGAAGGTTTGATAGAGAGCGATGACGCACCAGTTGCCAGAATAAGAAGGTCACAAGTGATAGACTTCGATTTCAAAAAACAATGCTTGTTTTGTGGTGAAGCTTGTGAACCTGTAAATCCTAAACATCCTGATAGGTGGGACAGGGTAGTACAGTGCGAAAAAATGGGTGTCAAAGATGCTCCACCTTTCAAGAGTATTGTATTGCAATATTGTGAAGATCGTAATGATGCGTGGAGAAGGGAAGTTGCCCTACGTTGTCATGGTGTACATGATTTATCTGCAGCTGAGGCGCAGTATCATATTCGATGTTATGATGGATTCAGAAAAATCCCTGCTCATACAGACCAAACCTCAAAGATTGATGATGAAGCTTTGCAATTGCTTGTTGACCAGATGTATACTAATCGAAAGATATGTACTTGGACATCCATTGAACTACATGATAAGTATGTCGGTTATGGTGGTCAGTTGACACGAAAGCAAATGTTTACCAAACTGGTTACGCATTTGGGTGATGATGTGGTAGTACTTAGCATTGAGGGTTGTGCATCCATTGTTGGATTCCGTGAGTATGTAAGTAATATCGTGAAGATTTCTGAAGTGGACACCGTAGATGAGGAAAACGAGGATGCCTTGGTGAGAAAGATCACGACTGAGGCTCGTGGTATTCCATTCAACAGCAAAAAAATATGATCTTGGTGATTTCACCCACGCCAAAACAAAGCAACAAACCAGTGCTACACTGCTTAGATTAATATCAAAGCTCATAGCAAATGGTGAAGTCACAAAAGCATCACTGAGTTTATCGCAATCCATACAATATTGTATTACTAACACACGTAACCAAACAACACTTGGGTTGGGTGTCAAACTACATCATAAGTTTGGCAGCAGTGATCTCATTCACATTTTACATGAACATGGATACACTGTATCATATGATGAGGTACTACGGTTCCGCAAGTCGGCGGCGAAGTATGTCAGTGATGATGCTGCCACCCTTCATCGAATGATGGGACTTAGTCGGACAGTCGGAGTCATATTTGGTTGGTATGACAATTTTGACATGTTGGTGTCAACTCTAAATGGTCGCCGTGAGACCCACGCCATGGCAACAGAATTTCAGGTGCACCCAGCCGGGATCATCGAGAACTGCAACACTCAGCCTGGGATTAGTACTCTCATAATCCCTCGCCTCACAACCAAACAATCCAAGTCAGTGGGCAATAACAGGGCCATTCCACTTATGCACTATACTGGCCCTAAGAAGGTGTTGCCCCCTGCAGTGCCTACTAGCAAGACCACCGGTATCAAATATGCTGACGTGTGTGCTCAACAAGCCAGTTTGGTGGCTGCGCAAGAGCAGGACACACAGTGGCTCAACAGCCTGTGTCAGGAGCAAGATGCTATGGAATGGAATGGCTTCAACAATCAGCAATCCAGGAGCCAGGGAGTACTCAAACCTGCAAACACTTATATGTTTGGTCCTTTGATTGACGCACCACCCTCTCACCCTGACACCATATTAACAACACTCACTTACATGCAGAAGTCACTGGTTGATATAGGGATGGAAAAAGTCCATCTTTGCATGGACATGCAGCTGTTTGTGATAACTAAACAAGTGTGCTGGAATCAGCCCATACAGTTCCATAATGTAATCATTCATCCTGGTGGGATGCATATCATACAGTCATTCATTAGCTGCATCGCAAAGCTGATGAAAGGTTCAGCATTGGAATCGTATGTGGCTGCAGCATATGGAGGGCTGAGATGTATCTTCAATGGGAAGTCCTGGGTGAAATCCATGCGGGCCTTTCGGGGTGTATCAGCCGCACTCTTGAAGCGATATTTGTCAACAGGAGAAAAGACATTTGAGCAAATAGAGCAGCATCTAGACATAGCACGCCTGCATCCAACTCGCCGGCACTGGGTGGATAACTTCCTTCTCCCAACACTCCTTGTTCACCAGTTTGAGCGTGCAGAGAGAGAGGGTGACATCCATTTGAAGCAGCTGACCATGAAACGCATGATGAAATACTTCTTCCTTGCTGGCCATGTGCAGTACGCCCGTTATCTCACCCAGTACCTGCTGGAGATGCGTGCGCTTCATGCCGAGGACATGGTGGACCTTGTCTGTCGGCACCATGATGGATACTGGAATGCTGTCTCTGCCGACCAGTTTGGAGAGCAGATTGCTATCAGGATTGGCAAGGGAGCTCTTAAGGGCATGACACTT
The DNA here is from genome assembly GCA_963662155.1 of Lamellibrachia columna. Taxonomy (NCBI): domain Eukaryota; kingdom Metazoa; phylum Annelida; class Polychaeta; order Sabellida; family Siboglinidae; genus Lamellibrachia; species Lamellibrachia columna. The sequence goes on from OY759265.1 coordinate 40,119,711, forward strand.
TCTGCTGATCTAGTTAGTGAGTGGATTGACGCCTTCCCTATCACCGTCCATGTGTCAGATCGTCTAGACTATATCTGTTCTGATTATACACCAGGTCTCACTTCACAGAAGCAACACAAGGAGGAGTTGAAGCACCGACGCACCTTGGATGCACATGATCGGGGTCTCATTCATGCAGAGGTAGATAAGTACCCACACCCACTAGAAGATAACCGTCCTTATCTCTACAATCCCGTAACTGGCCATATTGCCTCCACTGATGTGAACGTGGCAGATTCAATTATGATTGGAGAAAAGATGGAGAGCAATTACATTGCCAATCTCCCCGATGGTTTCTACAACGCTATCAGTAGCCAAATCAAGATGATGTGTGCGCTAAAGGCACATGTTAAAGGCAACAAGGCCAGGCCAATAATAGACCTTGAGAACATATTTATCCGGCTATTAATGATTGGACAGCAGCGGCAAGTGGAGATTGGACCTCTGTTTGCCTACGAACTGTGTGCAGTGCCTCCAGCGCTCATTGATGGACATGGTTGTCTCCGCAAAGCCAACAAATCAGGTTTGATCAAACGTCTCGGTGTGGTTGAGATCTCGCCAAAATCTGCTGACACTGTCATCGTGGATGTTTCACAGCTGTTCTATCATATGGTGTGGCCACATGGTGGCAGCCCCTCAGATGTTATTGCATCCATCCAGGGTCGTTTGAGTCACTATTCAGATGTTACTAAGAAAATCGTTGTCTTTGACAAGTACCAGGATGTCTCTGCTAAGGACCACGAGAGAATGCGGCGGGCTAGTGAAGTTGTCATTGACTATGAACTCTCCATAACCAGTCATCTGCCTAAGAGAGATGCAATCATGAAGAGCAAGAATAACAAGCGGAGGCTGGCAAGTGTGTTGAGTACTTTCAATCTTGGAGAAAATACGACATTGGAGACTCAGGATGATGGTACATTTGGTCATGATGAGGCAGACGTCACCACGATATCATATGTCCTTCAGGCTGCCAGCTGTGGCCAGGGTGTGATTCGCGTGCTTAGCGATGACACAGACGTGTTTGCTCTACTAGTCTATTGGGTTTATCGGGCAGAGCTACAATGCAAGGTACAGATGGAGCGGTGGGATAGGACAGTTCTGGATATCAATGCCACCTGCGCTGACCTGGGGCCAAAATGTCTGCAGTTGCTTGGCATGCATGCTCTCAGCGGGTGTGACACAACATCATATCCTTATGACAAAGGAAAGATCAGGGCACTGAACACCTTGCTTGCTGGGGACTATCCAGGTTTGGCTAATGTGCTAGGTGAGGTAGGTATCACACACGCAGAGATGATGGAGGCAACAAAACCCTTCTTCATTGCTCTATATGATCAGCCGCCAGGGACATCCATGGAGTCTGCTCGCTTCACACTCTTCACAAAGAAGAAGAAAAATCCTAAAGTCATGGCCCTGCCTCCAACATCTGCCAACCTGTTGCAGCACGTGCTTCGGGCTCATCTACAGGTCATGTTGTGGAAAGCGGCAAACTGCCAAGCCCCACCTGATGAGTCAACAGATATTACTCACTTTGGGTGGGAAATTCGGGATGAAATCCCCATTCCTGTCATTGCTGGAGGCGACCCAGCTCCACCTGAGCTGATTGACGTGATTCGTTGTCAGTGTAGGGCACAGGGCAAGAAGTGCAGTACTGAGGCATGTGGCTGTCACAAACAGCATCTTTCATGTACGTCATACTGTAACTGCTCTGGCGGAGAGGACTGCTGCAATCCGTACACTAACCGACAGGTTGCTCAGGCTGGAGATGAGGAGGGTGCTGAGATGGAGGATATTCAGGCAGAGGATTTTGAAGATGGTTTCGATCAGGACAGTGACGATGCTATGGATGATCTCGCTATTTTTGATGATTTAGATGAATGGGAGTAAGATTAGGCAAAATTCAAAACGTGTTTTCAGGAAGATGCAACTTTTGTTTTGTTTTTGTAAGACATACTAAGGCCGATGAAAGAATTTCATGGTAGTTTTGATTTGAGACTATTTTGAAAGTATTTTCAAAGTTATCTAATCCAATGTTCATAATGATCTATGTATTATAACATTTAACAAATGTGATTAAAACATGACATGATGTTCTATTCTCTAAATATGTCAAATGTTGTATTTAGTTTTGTATATAAACTGTAATTTAGTTCATTGTCCATCAAGATGTGATAGTTTTTACCTTGACTTAACTCTAGCATCGGAACCTGACTTTTTTCAAAATAACACCAAAAGGATTCTGCAAATAAAAATTTGACCTGACCTTGACTGGAAATTGGAAAAATAACACCAAAAATGCTTTCTACATACCTAAAAAAACCTTAAAAAGACGCATTTTACATCATTCTATGGCAAGTAGTTCAAAAGTTAAATTTTCAAGGTGACGTTGGGCGGCCATCTTGAATTTGACATGACCTTGACCTGAAATTCAAAAAATAACATCAAAAATGGATTCTACGTACCCGAAAACCCCTAAAAAGACGTATTATACATCATTCTAAGGCAAGTGGTTCGAAAGTTAATTTTCCAGACGGCGTCTGGCGGCCATCTTGGATTTATGCAGATTACGAGATTTGCCCATACTTGCCATTTGGGCAACCAAGCTGAATTTGTTCTAGGACCCCATTAGATTACAAATCAACAAAAAAAGTTCATAGGAAAGAACATTTCTAGGTTCCGGAAATTTCAAATCGACTAATTAACCCAAAATGTACCAAAGACGTGAAATCCAACTTGGATAAGAGTACACTGAAGTCGTCAATTATTTTAAGGACATGCTTAATACAAACCGTCATGTAGAGTAATTGTATAACCATTGGAGACTGCGCTCTTTCGTACAATATATATGTGTGTGTGTGTGTGTGTGTGTGTGTGTGCGTGCGTGCGTGCGTGCGTGCGTGCGTGCGTGCGTGCGTGCGTGCGTGCGTGCGTGCGTGTGTGTGTGTGTGATTTTCAATGGTGGCTTGAAAAATTATTTAAATGAAGTCAAAGTCCGCAAACTTGCGGTATAATGATTTATGTAACTATGTGGATACGCCATAGACAGTCGTACATTAAATAAGCATATGGCACTGCACTTATGTATTACTACAAACTACTCATTACTTTCATACGTTTCCTCATATTGTTATATCTTGTTGCGAACATGGCGCATAATGTTGCTGCGAACATTACAACAACTGGCACATTGCCACACATGTCCCACTTTCCTGACATGAGACGTTGTACCTGATGATTGTAACAAAGACTAACTCATCATATCTTCTAGAGTAAGGTGAAGATGAAATAACATTTCAGAACCCTAAACAGGCGTAAAACAAAATGTATGCTATCTATATTTTAACATATAGTAATACATGAATAATTCACCCCCAACATATTTACTACACCATATTATCAATTATGCATTTTCAAAATCAAGTCCGGTTAATTAAACAAATATTAGTACGTTTTTATATTATGTGTTATACATTCATGTACACTGGTTTTGTTATACGCCCCCGTTGCCTTACTGCACTTCTCGTTTCTCCACAATTTGAAGATATTTTTTTCATGATCGCTAAGTAGAGTTGGGAATGAATAATTTAACATTTACACGTAGAAACATGTTTCTATTAGATGCCACAATATAACAGTTGAGTATAATAAATACCTTCATCTGTGTAATTAACTGCACTAAAGAACACCACCTACTTGAATGTGTTCTTTCAAATTAATCAACCAATATCAACCTTCAGTAACCCAATTAGTGAGTGTTAATTACTATTATTAACGTGCTCAAAACCCTACTACATCTGCGAAAATACGTTACTATGACCTTTGTTAGTATCTATTCCACAACGTACGTTTACTGGGAACATTTTATGCAGAAAAGAATGTGCAACATATACGGTACAGTATTACAATGAGTTTGTGTGGGCGTGTCCTATATGCGCGCACACGTGTGCACTGCTACGTGAACAAATGCATAAACTACACAAACTAAGCACATTAAATAATTTGATAGTATCTATAGAACTAAGTGCCATGTGTTATTTCACACGGGATGCACTTCAGGCAAACTGGCTCTCGTGTAACTTATATATCACACATCCATCTATCGTAGATACGCTTATGGAGATTATATGCTCAATGTATTTGCATCAACTAAGTAGTCGACATGTTAAGTTCGTTTCCAAAGTGTTGGACACCCTCTACATAAGGCAATGCTACAAAAGGAATGCAAAGTTGTTTGATAAAGAAGTACGTCCTTTCACTCTCTTATTTATACAGTGTTGGTCATTCATGACGTTGTCCTATGCGGTAGGGTTGATGACGTCATACACGTTGGCCTGTTCCTGTTCGCCAGCAACTGTCGGTGGATGAACGTAGTCACTCTCGTTCTCGATGGCGTCTGAAAAAACATAGTAGAGAACACAGGGTTGATCTATATACGTAAAGTGTGTTCTTCTTCGATTAACACGGTCATAATTGTGGTGCGCGTGGGTTGTAGTGATTACGCACTAAAATGTACACGAAACAACATATTTAGTAAACAATGCATCACAAATCTGTCCCTGAGATGATTAACTGTTTTGAGGTGTCGCTGTTTATGTACTTGTTGGTGTTGTCGTCTTGTATTAAATATGCCATTAATTTGCACTGACATTGTTAAGAATCTCTTGTGCATTTTTACTATGAAGGGTATCTGATTGAACAAATATTATTATAATTATTTGAAACACCTTTTCAGTATACAAGCTATTACACAACTGGTAGAAAACATTTTCAAAACAGTTTTATTTCATTTAATAAATTTTTGGGTAACTTCCGGAAAAATTGTTTTGGTGACATATACTGATGTAACTTTTTGGTACTTTTGATAACGTTTTGTATAAGTTGTGTAAAGAATAATAACTTGCGTATAACACCAAAAACCTCACTTTGCTAGCATTATTACTTCCAGAGATATGAAGCGTTTTTGAGAAAACAGGATTAATTCTTGGAATATGCATGCTTTACCTACAATTAACAGTAATTAAAAGTATGTATTTGTTACTAAAGTGAACTTTATGAATACATTGCTCTCAAAATAGGGTGGAAACATTTTGAGTAATAAAATCATAATTTTTTAATCCATATGCTGAGTCTCCCCTTAGGCTGAATAAATTGCTTA
>OY759265.1:40132404-40152404 GCA_963662155.1 Lamellibrachia columna
GCGTGGCTGAAGCTCCCCATATCAGTTGAATTGGCATAGGAATGAAACGGCTTGCCAGGAAGTCAAACGAAAACAGCTTTATGCGATCTTAATGATTTGATGCCCTGCTGTTTAAGAACATATTTTTACATTTTTAGCGTTTATGATTAAACACGTCGAATGCTAGATCAATAATCACATGCAGGCACACACACACACACACACACACACACACACACACACACACACACACACACACACACACACACACACACACACACACACACACACACACACACACACACACACACGCACGCACGCACGCACGCACGCACGCACGCACGCACGCACGCACGCACGCACGCACGCACAATACTTTTTAGCTTACATGAACACCAGCGACGTTCCGGACTTTCTAAAAATTACTATAATATCAAATAAGTCAATAGAAATATTAGACTCACTCTTAGCATTCTTTCTATTGTAGATGACAACGCGGTTTATGCTGTACTTTTGGCCAAGATCAACCATCCACCAGGCGTTGGTACCAGCTGAATCCATGGGATGTGCGCAGTGGTGATGATGTTCTAAGTCCGGGTCTGTATTGCCATCAACTGCTCTACTGGCTGGGTTTCCTATGCTCCATTCATTCAACTTCTCCCCACTTTGGTGTGCCGTCTTGTTGTAGCCTACATTTCCTGAACTTACAAATACGAAATGCATGTATAGAGTTTCATTAAATCTGAACACATTGTAAATGTTAATCAACACCGTATAGCATCGGACACGACAGACAGTTGAGACCGGTGATTCGCGGTGTGTGGAGCGGGCTGACGTCACAAGTATGAAGCCAGTGGCAAGGGATTACAAGTAAGACCATGCGCAAACACAAACATTTGACACAATTAAAATTTAACTGAGAGAGCCAGATAGTCATATACATCATTTATCTGCCAAATTGTCATTTGTTTACCGTTTAACATCACATCATTAACAATACAAAGCATAGACATAGCATGAAAATAATTATACATTGTTGTTATGCACCAGTGACCGCACATATAACACATATAACACCAATTATACCATTACACATACACACACGCACGCACGCTCGCACGCACGCACGCACGCACGCACGCACGCACGAACACACACACACACAACACACACACACACACACACACACACACACACACACGCACGCACGCACGCACGCACGAACACACACACACACAACACACACACACACACACACACACACACACACACACACACACTCACACACACACACACACACACACACACACACACACACACACACACACACACACACACACACACACACACACACACACACACACACACACACACACACACACACACACACAACCTTACTGTTGCCGCCCACCTGTCTGGCACGCTGGGCCGCTCCAACGGTAGCCAATCGGAGGACAGTCTTCACATTCTCCTCCGTTGATACACTCGCCAGTGATTGTGTTGCAGCCGTTGGTACATCTGCAGGGGAAGATGCACGGACCTTGATTGTCCGACGTGCTGGCGAATCGACAAATCGCTCCTGCAAAAACGAACACTCTGCCTTACAGGAATAAAAATTACGTAGCGTGTCCCGATGTAAAGGTTTGCAAGTCAACATTGTAAATGTCTTAGAGGCATAGAGGAAGCAGGACGTAAATTACATTCTTGACGTATGCCCCTCACTGATGAGTCACAAGAGTCAATGTGTGACCGGCTCTTAGAACTGTAGGACTGCAGGTGTGTTGTTCTATTTTAAGTATAGTTACCTGACAGAACAGGCACCAAGTTGGAAGTACACGAATGAGTCACACCGCCTTGTATGCCCAGAAAGTACACTCAAGACACGACAACATATTGTGCGGACTACGACTACGCGAAATGTCATACAACCTGCACCGTTTAGTAGTTAACCATGATAATAACGATACCATTGTTGGTCTTGGGTCACTAGTTGCATTGCATGTGCCGTTCGACGTTCACGGGTTTGAGAGAAACAGGAAGTAAAGTGAAGTATGGAACAAGCTGTTGTGTCGAAGACAGTTAACTGACGGCCCTGTTGTTCACTATTACGACTTACCTGAAATACATTGATCCACCAGAACAGTCAGTAAAGCCGTTATTGTGACCAGCATCGTGCGGGAGTACGTAGGTCGAATACGTTCCGCCATAGAAACTCCTGTTGTACGCTCACGACACTGTCGACACTATTACCCAACGTGAACTTTCACACGACCTACTTCGCTTACTCGCTCACCTGTGTCGGTTCGCAGCGCACACGTATTTACGACAAAATGTCGTTTCTTATACCGATTTGTCAAGTGACACACCTACTCACCGGAACATGCAACAGAGCACACGAACAACGGCGGCATTTCTCGAGTGTCTACGTCGATTCGACGGCAGCGTAGTGGTGAATGCACCCAGTGATATTACAACAGTGTGACTATATACACGCCTTTATACAGGCGTTTATATATTCACATTATTTAGTTTTTGTAATGCTATTTTTAACATTATATTATCGGCCACATATTTTATATTCATAAATGGCATACACGCTGTGATTTCAAAAAAATATTGTTAAATACACTATGATGCGTCTATTGCCTAGTGTCATTTTGTCTATCATAATATATGTGTTAGACATCTCGTAGCATGTAAAAACTAATATCGAGACAGTTATTTCACTTTTATTGAACAAAGACAAATGTCAGTTGGTCCTTAGTTCATTACATATTATCAGCGTACACAGTATTGGTGTTAAGCTAACTAGTCTGAATGTTTAGTTAAAAGTACGTATGTGCGAACCGGACCGGCCGTTAACACGGATATTTTGCTCGTTCGAACTAACATGGACCAGCTCTTTGTAAACACAGCGTATTGTCACCGGTGATAATCGGAGTTTGATCTTGTTCTCGCGATATACGATGTCTGCTCATAATAACTCGAGTTCTTAGCATTTGTAATATTTGTCCATGTTCCCGTATGTGTGGTTAATATTGACGCATTATTTCAGCCATAAACATCAACTTGGAGGGAGAACGAACATAACAACATGGATCCCACATCTATCATGAAATATAAAATACATTATTGACACTGAATTACAGAACCACCAATGAAAACATTATTATGAAATCAAAGTCTTACGACATTTTCTTGGATGAAATATGAGTCTAGCATGACCGCAGCAACCCCTTGTCCATATTCCTAAATACAGTTTTTGGAGACAAAGTCACCTAATAAAAAGCTATAAATATTGCACCAGCCCATTGTGCTGTTGGAAGTTTTTGTATGAACTACAAATTGAGTAGATAACACCTATTATTCTTTATGCTCTAATAATCAGGTAGAGAAATTTACTAACATTGAAAATAATTTATGTTGTTTATTTTAAATTGCTTTATTATGTTTACTCTCTTGAGCTAACTGACCTTCATTTTTAAGATATGTAGTTCTACAATCAGAATGTAGATTGCATTACCCACACCACTATAGTACAAATTATAAGGGATGCCCGTATTACCAACAGTTTCAACAATACCCTACATAAAAAATATATGTTGAATCCAACATGGATTATACTACAATGTATCTCTCTGGGTTTTTTAAAATACACGTTTATTACAAACCATCAAGTAGGGCAACTGTACAACCACTGGAGACTGTACTTGATCGTGCGTGATTTGATTCAAAATGGTCAGTGTTACCAACGGATTTACCCATTCCATCGGTTCCGTAACCTTGGTTATCAGCTGATTTTCTTCCATTTCTTCCAGCTGTGCTTTAAACTGGCTTTGCAATCTAAATGGAACACGTCGTGCTGAGTGAACAACCGGTTTAGCATCACCTCTCATTTGGATGTAGTGTTCCCCGTTTAGACAGTCCAATCCACAGAATACACCACGGTAATCATCTACCAGCTTACCTGCGCTGGTCACTCCGTCGATTCTAGAAATTAACCCCAGTTCCACACTGCTCTGTAAGCCCAAGATAGTTCGCGCATTTCCCCGAACAATGACAAAATCCACGGGATAATACTTCTGCTTGTACTCAACTGTGAAGGTCGCTTTTTCTTGCACAATAAGACGATGTTCGCCATTCGATTCAAGCTTCGTCTTGCACAATCACATGCCTGTCGGTTGTCTCGCATTTAGTACACCATACGCTTGCTTTGACATTACGTAGTATGATGCTCCCGTGTCAATCTTGACATGGCTCTTTACATTATCGAGTAAGTTTCGTCATTACTCTAATCATTGAAATCAATTCCCGGATCAACCAACTTCAATCAGCTTACCAGGTTCTAACTCAATTGAATAGTAATAGTAACAGAGAAATTTACCATTCATTTAACATAAGTCCAGGTTGGCTATATCATAGCATCAATACAATTCGTTTTCTTAGCTGTTGTACATTCTGAGCATTCTTCTACATGTTATCGCTTTCTCTAAAAAAACTAAATATGACGCTCACTATAACTCTCTTCCACCAAAAACTGACTAACTGTATTTTTAGCATCCATTTGCACGCTTTCTCGTGCCAGGCACAGTCATGATGAGTCCTCCCAGAAGGGAGAGCGTGTCCTTTTATGCCAGCAGAGTGATCTTGGCAATGGACCACTATTCTGGACATTCTAGGTTAACCCACACACTTCTATACATGGACACTCCCCTGGATGGGTTAACACAATATTCCCTGTTTTATGTAACTATACTGTTCGCTTTCTATAACAACAAGTGCTGAGTGCACTTCTATCCTTGGCTACTCTGCACTTGGACGAGTCAGCAGACACCATTTAATATAGCTGTACCGTCCGCTATCTAGATATATATGTTATTCTAATATAGCTGTACCGTCCGCTATCTAGATATAGATGTTATTCTAATATAGCTGTACCGTCCACTATCTATATATAGATGTTATTCTAATATAGCTGTACCGTTCGCTATCTAGATATGTATGTTATTGTAATATAGCTGTACCGTCCGCTATCTAGATATATATGTTATTCTAATATAGCTGTACCGTCCGCTATCTAGATATAGATGTTATTTTAATATAGCTGCACCGTCCACTATCTATATATATATAGATGTTATTCTAATATAACTGTACCGTTCGCTATCTAGATATAGATGTTATTCTAATATAGCTGTACCGTCCGCTATATAGATATATATGTCATTGTAATATAGCTGTACCGTCCGCTATCTAGATATAGATGTTATTCTAATATAGTTGTGTTTTTTCTATTGGGACAGTCTGGTTTGATATAGCCTTTTCTAGGAGGCTGACCTATATGTCCGCTATCACTTACTTAGTTGGTTTCCTTCATCAATGCGTTTACACAAAACTTGTCTCCCTGCTATAACTAGAGGGGTACATGACTTTACAATATGCGTGGTTGTTTGAATCTGGCTTAACTGTATGCACTGGCGTCTTCTTATGTCTGCTTTACTTTGCCAAAGTTACTGCAGCATCGTGCAAAGTGGTTGCGCATTTTACATTTATTGCAACTCCTGCCATATGCCGGACAGTTTCTAGCCGCGTGTGTTGTATCACATAATTTACATGCATTGGCATTAGAACCATGGTAATTCCTAGTCGGGTTCTTGGAACGCTGCCAAGAGTCATTACCGGTGTCACGGCTACGGCTACTGCTGGTGCCCTTCACTGCATGTGACTGTTCATGGCCAGTTTTCTCACTGCTGCGGCAAATGTCTATCGTTTCTGCGAGCTTCAGTGCCGCTTTTGATAGCAATTTCTCACGTACCGTGTTCGATGTAATGTTCATCACGATTTGATCTCGCAGTAGGTTGTCTCTTTCTTCAGCGTGGTATTTGCATGAAGAGATCAGGGTCTTTAAATCCGTCAGAAATGCATCGAAAGTCTCACCAAGTTCCTGATTTCTCTGCAGAAACTTGAACCGCTCGTACGTCAGTTTGATCCATGACGTGAAATACCGAGCAAACGTCTGTTTCACCTGCGATGTCATGGTTCTCTGGCTTCACTTCCCCAATCGAAAGAACGGTAAACATCTACGGCTTCGAATCCCATCAGCGTCAACAATGTTGCGACCTGAATTTCTCCCGCCTTCTTGCCTCTTTCAGTTGCCATTGTAACAATCAAAACGTTCCAACCATCTCTGCCAGCCCACAGAGAGGTCGCCGGTAAGGGTAAAATTTCCAAGCGGCTTTAACATCATGTCCGCACTACTTGCCATGTTGGACATATGGTTCACTTATAACCTTATTCTGACACCATGGCACATATTCCCTTGCTACGGAGTAACGTTGTATTATCAAATAACAATGAAGGCAATACTCCAAACACAGTTGTACTAGTTCACATGGCTGCTTTATTTCGGCGACAGTATATTCACTACAGAACAACAGCCTATAAGGCAGAGTCCAGCGCCCCTCCATGACACATAATTAATCTGGCTACTGCCAGCCTATATATAGTGTCTACTAGGGTTGCAGTCTCTTAAGGACACTGTCTCCTAGCAACCAGTCCAATGTGTGACATAGACACTACACTACATAACACTAAGTCCATTAACTAATTGGATAACTATGTTAAACCGGTGTACAATACGTTGTTACACCCGGGATACACTTCCGCTGGCCTTACTGTGAAATTGACCATACAGACATTTACCGAAGATACATTTATATAGTGTATATGCCCAATGTAGCTGCATCAACTAGGTAGCCTATATGCACACCGAGAATCACCTGTGTGGCGTCTCCGATACGCGCGTCGTCTTCGCCGCAGAATCCTCTGGTGACTGGAACAGCAGAAAGTTGTCACTCTTAGCATGAACTTTTCATTACGTATGAGATTTATGCCATCTTGTTTCTAGAGTAGAAACATGTTTAGCTACGTACCAGTGTTTTCTATGATCTCTGTTTGCTTCTGTTCACTATTTAAAAATGAAATCTACAAATAAAAGTGTCCATGTATAGTTTTGTTTTGAAAATGTCGAATTAATGACGAGGGTCTCTCAAACCATGTAAAAACTGTTTGCGGGCCAACTTTTCCCGCAGGCCAGAGTTTCCGACAAGCTGTGTAAAGTGGAAGGATAGTGATGTTCCATTCCCGATTTAAAAATTACAACGAAACATTCTAAACAGTCTAGGGGCATCCAGGGAATAGGAAATAATCTACATTATCTTCGCATACCACGAGCTGTTGCATCACAGGAGTCACTTTGTGATACTTCGCTGACTCCTAGAACTGTGATCAGCCAGAATTGTGGTCAGTTAGAACTGTGATCAGCCAGCACACTTAACAAAAGCTACTTTAAAACTTGCACGTGTAACGTGTGGGAACACATAAATCTCAGATGTGCAGCCACATGTGCTTCTGAAGTACTTTCATGGCACGCGACCGAGTTGTACGACGACAAAGAACTCTTTCGTACTCATAACGATAGCGCTGTTGTTTGTCATACTGCACTTGTTATCTTGCAGGTAACGTCAGCCGTCCACCTCAAGTTTGTACGGTCAGTAAAGCCGCCGATATGACCAACATCGTGCGACTGCGCGCATGTCAAAGATGCCAAATTTTTATGAGATCGTGACACACCGGACTAATGTATCACATTTTATGCATGTGTTGTGTAGGTCCTTACCAAACATTCTGGAGGGTGTGCTCGCTATTGGCAAAGCGAAGGTCAAGACATTGTTTTAAAGTTCAGTTGTTTGTTATCTATTAACCAATTTGTTTCATATTATTACATAACATGTTGCGTAAGATTTGTCTTAATGACTGTTATGAATAAACATAAATATTACGGGCTATTCGTGACCGCACTGGTAGCCATGTTGCATAATCTTAGTCTGACCTTAACTTAGGTGACTTAACTGGGGCTCCCCCCATAGCTTCTGTTTGGTCCAACCAACAAGTGTGTCAATTGTGGTGCTTTTATGCTTTAATAATATTGTCCTTAAAACTCCATCCTCTACTGATTTAGCCTATCGCAAATCCGGTTCATTGGTGTCCAAATATGTAGTGCGTGAATGGTTTATGTAACATCCGCAGTAGATTTAATAAAAATGCCTATTTTTGTTCATACCATCGAATGAATTGACTTCAGTCAGTAAATCTGGAAAGGATCAAAATAATGGATATCCAAAATGGTAAACACTTCAATCCTCTCACCGATCACAAGACAAAGTTGCGAAATTTCACCAAAGATGAAAATCACGATTTTTTTAGCATTTCGAATTTTATTTTACTGAATGCTTCAACAAGCATTAAGTAATTTATTACTTTGTCATATGATTTCACAAAAAAAAACTATATACAGAAGTTGCATAAATGAGCTAGCGTGTTGCAGTGGGTACAATGTAGGTTTGGTTTTTCCCAAAATTAATTTGAAATGAGACTAAAAAAGTGGAATTGAGGAGGGACCTTAAGCCACTGGACTGTTAGTTTCCATGACATACAACATAACGCAGGAAGAGCGGTAGAAATGCTTGAGGGCAGACGTCGATTCAACGGCAACGGTAGGTAGTGGTCAGTGCAACTAGTGCTGATGGGAGGTAGAAGTAGTAGTGGACAGGAAGTAGTTTTATTAATTTTGTTATAAGGAAGGTGTAGATGTCACATAAGCTTATTTTCACAGAGGATGGTAAAGAAAGAACTCTAGAGATTGTGGAAAGGTATATTTCTTGGCTAGCATAGTACCTTCTACATAGATATATATTAGTCGTAGCATTGACACAACCTTTGGTAGATTCAGAGATGGCATATTTTCCAACAGAGGCATCTCATCGAGGCTGAAAGCCCCGGCTATATGAGTCTTTATACTGTCAGTTGCAAACTACAGTGTGTATGCTTGGATATGCACAGAATGCCACAAGAACATAATTAACTATTTTCGTCTTCCTTTGTCATATAGTTATATCAATATAATTAAAGTTTAAACATTGGCAGAATTCTGATTAGATACTGGAATACATTTATTCCCATTTGATGAGTTAATTTGACATCTAGACTGAGATAATGGCGACACACGTTGACGCAAACTTGCATTGTGTTTGGCGCCAAAAAACTGATGGTGTGTAAAAAATATATGCGTGAAATTAATTAGTTGAGCTTTATTTCGTCGTCATCTTTGCACACGGAGCGAAGCCAGTAAACTAACCATATGATACGTTTGAATTATAAAAATAATAAAAGCAATAATAACGTTTATTTCAACAACATCAAAGATAAACATACAAACACAGTTGAACTTTTTTTAACATCAATAGTACAAGTTGGAAAAGTTAAAAAAGGGCAAGAAGAAGCGTAATGCTTATGTTGCTTTGCCTATCACTTACAAGTGACACTAAATAATACACTTATACAAATATCAGCGTGTATTGTACAATTCAGTTCTCAGTAGATATGTAATGTTTTTAAAGAGAATAGTACACGTCTACTGCAATACAATTATTATTATTTTTTCACCATAATCGGGTTACTCATTTGTTACATAGCTGCATAGCTGTGCAATACTTGAACCATATAGTTGTTTTTGAAAAGATGAACACTCTTGCAATTAATAATGAGCATTCAAGGGAATTCCATAATTTTACACTTTTAATTTATATACTTATTGTCTTTAGATTAGTGCTGCATACTTTTGTTTAAATACGCAATTTTGTCGGGTCATATAGACAGGGTCATACAAAACGAAAAACTTTTGTATGTTGTTTGGCAATGAATTGTTAAATGCCTTATACATAATTTCAGGAGTTTTTAGTTTCACCATATCTGGCAATTTTAGAATGTGGAGATCATAAAATAGGCTAGATGTGTGGTCCAACCTCTGAGCACCACAGATTTATCTTAGAACCTGTTTCGGCAACAAAACTAAGCATTTTACGCTTCCTGCATATTATCAACAACTCTGTTCGATCAGCTTTCTTCCGCTCAGCTCGCTTAATTTCTCAATGTGATTACGTAATCCTGAAGGTGACCCTATTCTGAATTTCTGAGCTGTTTTCAGTTAGCATGCTTTCTATCCATCGCCAAATTTGAATCTAAATATGAAAACAATGACTTCATTGTCCACCTACCACATATAATGTGTTGCTTTGCTTGACAATTTTATTCAGTCATGTTTAATATACCTAACTGTAAACTCTCCAAATGATTTGTTATTTAACGGTTTCAGGTCGTTTCTCCAATCCACTGGTAATGCAACGGTAGAGAGTCGTTTCGTCGCAATATATGTTTTTGTTTGACTCATGAATTCGCAAATGTATAATAATTTCGGTAAGAAATATGAATAACATCGATATTCGGTAGAACTGGTAGACCAGACTGACGTGTTGAGAATGCAGGAATATATATATTATCTCCAAAACAATACTGTACAAAATATAAAATCCATGAACACTCGTTGCTTTAAGCAGTAGCAAAGCCACATTAGTCAAAATAGTGCATTTGTGCTGTCGCATCGTAATGCATACAACAACAACATTCTTGACACCGCATATTGCATAATATGTGTATAAAATGCGTAGCTGACAGTATGATGTACAAATATTAACAAAAAGAATAGTATAAAAGTAAGTAACGTAAATGATCTTAATCTTGGTCGTAAACCCGTGTCGTACTACCCCTTTTGCTATACAATGCAATAATATATTTCATGTTGCTAATCTGGTTAAAAAGAAATAAAATGTTAATGCGGTGACACTTTCGGATTGCTATTTACAAAACAGCCAGCTCGCTTCATCCGCGTGGTGGTGCTGTGTTCACCCGCCACGGTCCGCCAGGTGGTGCTGTACACAACCAACAGTACATACTGCGTTGTTCTTACTGGAAGTTGGCATATGTGTCAAATTGAGACATGTACGCAAGCGCCAACTCGTACAGGAACCGATACTGAACCTGTAATAAAATTGCATTAACAATTACTCGTTGAATTATAAGTTGGAAAAAATTACAATGAACAAGCGGGGATGGTTCACCAGCGAGAAGTCAGCGATTTGTTCTAATACGAAGCTTAAGGCTGGTGTTGTGCGACATATTTCCATACAGTTTCAAGCAGATATTCATATTCACTATTACTGTTATTTTGTTTTAAACAAGCTGACATGTTTAGACTGAAATGGACATAAGGTGAAAGTTATAGCAAATAATGAAAATGGGTTAACAATGGAAGAATGGAAAACAAACAACCAATTACGAATTTACCGACTCTTTGATTGGAACAAGAACATTAACGAAATAATAATTTAAGTGAACACATGGCGGATTGGCGCCGACGATAAGTATGTGGCCTACTACCAAGCAAATTACTCGACGAAGAAATGTAATAATGTGTTTTAATAAATTTTTTTTTATACTTATAATTTCACAAATGTGATAGTCAGTATGATAATGAATAGTGACTTCGACCAACAGAACACATCTATTGCCTGAGACGTACGAGGTGTGTGATGAGTTGAGGTCGGGTGGTGCGGACGTGTTGAACAGCGTGGAAGATGTCCACCTCCTGCTCCACCTTCATGTGTTCGAGCACGTAGCTGGCTGCACACAACAGTCCACAGCGACTCGCTCCGTCCCTGGTTGATTCAAACTTAATTTTACAGCAATTTCGTCAGCATTTAGCATGTGTCTGTGCTTGCGTGCGTGCGTGCGTGCGTGCGTGCGTGCGTGCGTGCGTGCGTGCGTGCGTGCGTGCGTGCGTGCGTGCGTGCGTGCGTGCGTGCGTGCGTGCGTGCGTGCGTGCGTGCGTGCGTGTGTGTTTTAAATTTCATGATTATCGATATGGTTCTCCGTTGTGAAAACTATCCACATGTAAATGCTTCTAAAGTTTTTTCATCATTGTGATAGTGCCAGTAACATGTGCTACATAGATAGAACCCATCATTGAACTGATTACAAGAGAAACTAGAAATGTTTTTGATGTTGGTGTATTATGGCGGTGACAGATGTTTGAAAGAATACTTCGCAGAGAAGTCGAGATGGCATTGGAATTACCAGGTTTGCCAGATGTTGAAGTGAAAATCGTTTTGATCAGTCCAAAGGACTGAATATCGCGCTACATAACAACTAACAGTTACCTTTAAAGACCAACTTACGTGCAGTGGACGACAATCGGTCCGTTTCCGCTCTGTTGCTGCCACTTCTCGACGGCATCCAGCAAGTCCAGGAGGACAGTCGTGTTGCTGGGTAGTGACGAGTCGTCACTCCAGGAGTGATTGAGCTGGAACTGCTTGATCACTGTCTCGATGTCTTCCGACTAATGAGATGAATAGCAGCACATTGCTATTGTTACGTTATAAAGACAACTGCGCTTAGAATTCAAACAGTATAAGTATGACGTATGAAATACATTTGACTTAATGTTATACGAATATCCATTAAAGCTGCTTCTTCAAGTGATTCAGCCCATCGCGAATCCGATCAATTATGTCCAGATGTGTAGTGTGTGACTAGTTTAACTAATGTGCGCAGTCTGTTTAATAAAAATGCCTATTTTTGTTCAAATCATCGAAAGAATTGACTTCAGTCGTTAGATGTGGTAAGGATCAAAATAGTGGATAGACAAAATGGTGACCTCTATCCTCTCGCCGATCAAATGACAAAGTTTCGACGACGAAATGTCACAAAGGAAGAAAATCGTGATTTTTCAGCATTTCGACTTTCACTTAAGTTAATGCTTGAACAAGCATTAACTAATTTAATTGTTTGTCTGATGACTTCATAAAAACTACATACAACAGTTGCACAAACGAGCTAGCCTGTTGCACTGGATACTAGGTAGGTTTGTTTTTTGCTAAATTGATTAAGCACCTTGAACCATCCAAATAATATGTCCTTGTGAATAAAAAAATAAGCAAATCCGTGACGTCTGCACTATTTTAGCTGATGTCATGATAACGTACCCGACCAGATTTGTTTAGTTTGAACTCTCGCACTGCTACGTTGGGGTTCTCGGTGGTAACTGTTTCCAAGAGTTCAACTTCGAACGGGCCGTACTGCTGCTTTGTAGCTTTCTTGGTTGGCCAGTAGACGGCGCATTGCTTGATAAACGAAATTGATACATCGAACATTATCATCGACTAGTTATTCCTACTGCACCATTCCTGCACTGGATGGTTTCCGACCACCCGCGTGTCTTCAGTTTTCTAGCGAAGGGTTTCGTTGGTTCAACTTTATACATGATGTTCAACTGTTGCTTTTAACATTGACCTATTGAACTCAACGTTAACCTCATCCGATTTATTCACAGTGTGAAACAATATGCCAGATATTGTGATTTTATCTGTTTTCGTTTTCTAACTATGCTGCGGATAAAAATATGCCTGACACAGAGCCACGAAGCAAGATAGTGACGTCATGCCGGACACTGCCCGGGATAGTCATCAATACAAGAAGTTTAGCACATTCTTTAACAACATGAAGACATGAGCAGCAATGTTGAGCTGTTGACATAAACCACTGATTTATATACATATATCACTGATAAGAGCATTGCGATTTTTTCACGTACGTCATCAGTGACGTCACTATCGTCGAGCATAACGACCGTGCGAGACTCGTGGTCATTCAACAATCTCCACATGTCAACAACGGTTGCCGTCATCGGCGACTGGGTGAGGATGTAGGCGTTGCGCTCCTTGTAGCCCTGAAACAGTAGGTGTACCCGAACCGGCGTATCATATTACGTCTTTGTATATTAAATAATGAACTTTACAAACACATTGCAAAACGTTAAATTTATACCGTAACCCTCTAATAATCGTTACTCTGTGCGCTTTAAACTTTCCCCCCAGCAAACCTGTTCTCGCAAACACCATTTCAACATCGGTCCCGGAAAACACATATTTAAAACAGCACAGCGGTTAGGCTTACACCAGGCCTCAAATCACTCCACAAACGTCCCCTCCCATTCATCCTAGCAACTTTTTTGTTTTTAGGCCAAACTAGCGAAACTGCTTGATTGCTGGTGTAAGCATGCTTTCTTTCACGTGTATGAAAATAATTTCCTCATGTTTTGATTATTCCGAAATAATCTGCATACAGTGTATATAGATTGTTGGAACTCTTCCACACTACTTTTGAAAATCTAGTCACAAGGTCATATGTGTAAGCACTACACAGTTGGGTATGTTGGATATGTCCAGGATTGATTAAGCACAATTATGCACCGTGTTCATAGTTGCCTGGACTGTGTTATCATATTAAATGTTTGGCCTACTCAACATATATTGCAGCTACCCGCTCATGTGAATTCTCTATCAAGTAATTTGACTTTCTCGTAACTAGCAAAATCCAGCATTGTTGGTACAATGCCAAAATGCGGGGAGAAGCCGTCTAGAATAAAAACACCCTTAATGCTTCTCCAGTTTTATTAGTGTCTCGTTTATCCTACTATCGCTCGCCTTCTAGCTCCAGAAACATCGCGTAACCTCTATCGATCTGATTAATTCATGTTCGCGCACTATCTCAGTTCAGGTGATTTAGTTTCGTGTATTGACGTTTGTTGGATAGTCAACTGACGGACAGTCAGTGGACGCCGTTGGGCGCAGGCCCGTTCGTGCGAGACGAGGCCGAGGTGAACTTCGACACCTCGACAGTGGCACCGACATGCGAAAGCCGGAGGAGGTATTAATTGGAATGAATACAGAGTTAAATATTAATTCCGCTTTATTCTACTGTGTGAATTGTTTCACTGTAAATCAAGTTTATAATTGTTTCATATGTATTGAATACCATTATAAAATGTTACTCATACCTCATGAGATAGAATGAAAGTCAGCGGATGTATAACAATATTCTGAGTATACATTCGGCTCCGTCACAATGGAACATATTCTCTGTTTCCAAGCTCTGGTGTGTGCGATCAACGGTGGCGCCACATCCCGGAGCTTGGATAATCGAGGCTACAGTAACATGCACCAGGCGCGTTAATGGCCGTTCAACAGATTCGACCAGACCCGTTACTCGCTAGATCCGCCATTTTCACATCGATACTTACATGTACATAGACGGCGTTGATGTAATTGGTGCCTTCCTTCCAGGGAGTCACCAGGTACGGACGTTGATGATCATCTAAATGTGAGTTGAGTATGATCCATTAAAATGCACCGCTGCAAATCTAAACAGCTCTTTAGCAACGTCGTGTTTATTCACACGAGATGTGGTGAAGGTAAGTGTGACCTGGTTATAAACACAGCCCTTTTACGTATTATCTGGCAAATATAATTGAAACGTTTGTTAACGCGTAATATCTTTCTTATGCACATCGAATCGTCACCGGCTCGTTATCAATATATACTGCATTTAACCAGATTGATCAATATTGCCATCCAAAGCATCAACTCCTGACTGCAGTTGGGCACAAAATTATCATTGCTATTGCTTACACGATCAGTAGATAAACTGTTACGTAAGTTTATGTATTTTTGAAAATATGTTTCCGAAAAAAAATAATTCAACGCTATCATGATAATAATGAGTGTAATAAAATAAATATCTACATACCTGGAATAATCTCGATGAAGCGATTCTTTGCGACGTTATTTGGTTCGAGGGCAGCACATCTGGCGTTCTTGCGAAGTGGCTTCAGTGCGTTGAGTCGCTGCAGAGGAAAACTAACCGGTAACAAATGATGTATTAAATTATGCACTGTGTTAAATTATGCACGGTATTACAGGTATCACTACTTGTTGGTTTATATTAGTCATTCACACACTCAGCGAATAATTATAATCTAAAACAGCTGAACAGGACTAATCAGAAGACCACAATGTAATTGCGAAATGTATCAAACCTCGAACTGTTTGACGAGTTTACTGTTTCTACACAGTTCTTCAAACGTCTGCCTCAGCTCGGAACACGGTACGACTGCGATCTCGTTCAACTCCATCAGAGCCTGGTAGACATAGATGTACTGCTCCTGCGAAACAAAAACAGCATTTACATGTGAAGAAATATCACATGCGGAGCTAAGCACAATTAGAAACATTTAGTCAATGTGGGCATCTTAGTAAATGTCACTTTTACTTTGCTTATTGTTTTCCTGAATATTCTTC
Source organism: Lamellibrachia columna (assembly GCA_963662155.1). NCBI lineage: Eukaryota > Metazoa > Annelida > Polychaeta > Sabellida > Siboglinidae > Lamellibrachia > Lamellibrachia columna. The sequence continues at coordinate 40,148,475 of OY759265.1, forward strand.
AATAAAGTTTGGTTGATGTGTTCTATCTGGCCACCATATGTTTAAAACAAAAACACGTATTTTCTCCACATGGTGAGCAAACAAAATTGCTTCTTGATTACATAAAATAGGCTTCGGCAACAGTGTAATAACACAGCATCACAACATCTGATAGCCTTGTCTCATTATATGGCATCATGCACTTGATATATGTTAGATAATTTCATGTCTTGTATACAATAATCGTCGTGGCATGGAGTGTTCATATACGCATACGTTGACATAATTGTGTATGCTTTTGTGCGTTATACTCCAATACATATGATTATCACCATACATCGATTTCCATTTCTGTTTTGACCACGAATGCCATATTAATATTAACGCATCTACTAATAGTCAATATTAAAACAACGTGTATATGTGAGAAGTTCGTGTTATGCTAATATTTGGAAACAATGGTATGCTATGACTCAATCTCACCAGCGTCTGCACCATGTTCATCCTCTGAGTTCTGAGCAGATTGACGCACTGGAAGACGTCAACTTTGCCTTCTGCCTTTGCCTGTTCGATGAGGATGTCGATGGCTATGAAAGTTCCCGTCCGTCCAACGCCCGCACTGTGAAAATATCATAACAACATTATGTAACAAAGATGGTGGTAAATAACAACAAAAGGCCCCTAATTTGAACACATGTAAAGAAACATACATGTTTGCAATGTAATCCAAACGGTATTATTCAAACGAGTAGAATATAATAATTATTTCCCAGCAAATGCCTGATATCTGGGCTCGTCGCCGAGGCCAGATGGACTCGCCAACCCTCTAGATTCACCTGCAATGTACGACGAGAGGTCCGCGTTTCTCCGAGTCGAAGCCGTGCACCTTGCGATGGAACGCCAGTAGAGGGTACGCGTACTCCGGAGTCCCCTTGTCCGGCCAACCGGTGAAGTGTAACTGGCGCATTCATCTCATCTTTTTCAACTTCTGTATTTCAACATAACAGCGTAGATGTTTGCTTCTTCAGAATTTAGAGAAATATTACTGCGAACGTTTATTAATTAATGTAGATGAATGTATATATTTTTGTTTTGTGAAATCCGTCAGTACATAAGCTCAGCATCCGAATGTTTTTCAAGCGCTATGTTTGTAGGGAAGAAGTTGTCTTCTTGCTGATCAATATATACACATGTTTTTAAGTAGTATAGTTTATTAGCTGAATTCTGCTCTACCTGAGAGTCGAGTCGATAGCGAAATAATGTAGCTGTATTCAAGACATACGTTATTAAATATGTTGTGTTAGCATAAGAAGTTAATTCGCACACTAAGTTAACATATATAATAATTAGTATACTGATATTTTCACCTGCGGTTTCACAAACAAAGTCACGTAGAATCCAACTAGTTGCTCCGTGAGTCAAGTGATCACACACAAATATTGTCTGAATATATATATATATATATATATATATATATATATATATATATATATATAATTATATAAACTGTTTTATCACCGAATTAACTAAATAATAATGCATTAGTATCCTCACATTAGGTGGTCAGTAAATTGTCTGAATTTATGTGGTGGATAGTTTTCGATGGATTTAATTATCTAGCCTATGCTTACTGTAAACCAATGACACATTCTCTCACAAACATTACGTAGTTTTTTTTTTAAGACAATGTTGCCTATGTTCATTACAATAACCTGTTGTATTCAAATACAGGTAGCGATGATGATAGTTCGTACTTTGTCCAGACTCTGGTTTGTAGTCAGAAACAATTTACCAGTTAAAGTGTATATATTGCGTTATGCTAGTTGAACACGGATGCATTATGTGTTACATATTGACATGACACGACACATCTATCAAGCAGTTATGCAACTTGGCATGAACAGCAATTCGGTTTGATTTGTGCTAAGAAACTTACTTTGCCCATTTCAACGAGGTTCGTCAACATCACGATCGTGTTCGACTTCTCCTGCCAGATCATGCTAAACATATCTTCGATGTTCCAGTCGCGTGGACCTATCCATGGAAAATACGAATCATTTCAATACAAACATGAACTAGTACATACATACTTCCCGTTCAGTGAATGGCGTAGTTTTGGGTCAGCTTCTAAAATAATAACTTTTTCCAGTAACATTGAAATTGAACCAGAAACTGTGACTGTCGATTTTAATTCGAAGCACATCCACGCATATATTACCTTGGCAGGCGATGTAAGCGTTCTTCTTATCTTCATTTCCCTGGGAAAAGAACGAATCTTCAATTAAGAAAACGTGCGTTCTACTGGACATTCACGGTGTTTATTCGACAATTTAATACGTACTCAGTTTGCAATATACAGAGTTGTGTTCTAAACGGTGTCAGTATAAAAACATGCTATGTTACTCTAGCCCAGTTGCACGGGAAAGAAATGCAACCACTACAAGAGCTTATAACTCATTACACTGCCCAGTCAAATATTGGTAGTGCAGTGGCAGAGACAGTCACATCTTCGCGAAAAAAAAAAAAAGCAAGTACAACTCCCGGTTTCATGAAACATTCGGTAGATATTTGACGTAGATCACGTAACAACGGTTGGAACACGCATAGCGTAGCTAACAATTGCACTTAGCTATTGATTTTAGTTACGTAATTTATGTAAAAAGTCCATATTCGTTCCTTCGGCAGAGTATCCCACCCCCTGGGGAATTTGAAATATTTTTGAATGTACGAAACCTCACAATTGGCCCCGGGTACCCATGCAGAATGTCAGCCCCCAAACATGCATACATACATACATACATACACAGGGACAGACAGGCAGACAGGCAGACAGAAATACAGAGCCACAAATAACTTTATATTAAAGAAAAGAACAACGGGCTCTTCGGGTAACAATAAACGCAAAAATGTTCTCTGGTGCGCCTGTAAATGATATTGTGAATACGGTAACACAGACAAAATGATCTGCAGAACATTTCATCTTTATATAAAATATACATTCTTAACATTATAGACAATTGTGACATCATATTTGGATTATGCAATAGTTGTACGGCACGCTTTTCAGGGTACGCACACGCACGCACGCACGCCCGCACGCACACCCGCACGCATGCACACACGCACACATACTTACAACATAACATGTCGAGAGAAGAAGTACGTTTGCGAAAGTTGTTGAAATGGGACGAAGTTTTTTCATCCAAGTAAAGTAAATAGCAGTATTCACCTAAATGGTAAATTTTAATATATTTAAATATTTGAATATAATGAATAGAAAACTGCTTATATATATTCTGGTTAAGACAGGCCCTATTACATGACAATGAATCACATTTAATCATTGGAAACAGAAACTCTATGTGAATAATTTAATCTAGAGAAGATCTGACTATCGGGAAATCTGAGCGATCGTGTTCGTGTTCGTACTAAGGCATATATGATAATGTAAAACAGTTTACATAGCACTAAGTACTTTTAAAAAATGTTAAAACGTTCACTTTTCAAATATTCTTCATTAGCGTACGCTTTAGTGTAGGGTAATAACAGAAATGGAACACGAGACGCACTAACATTGCATTGTTTGATAGCTACGCACCCCCTTGAAAGTATATGTACTGACCATAATGTGATTGGCGTTGAGGTAGTCACTTTGGCCGGTTTCTGCCGACAGCACGACACGTGTATGGTCATCTACGAAGAAACCGACGAATGCTTACTATTGCACCAGCATGCTCGTATGTTAGATCATGTGATTAAACACTAACAACACGACTGTAATAAAAATGTGTTCATGTATTAAACATATAACGTATATCTTGTGTGTGTAACTCCGTACGTCATACTCACACGCGATGATGTTAAGAAACCTGTTCCTGGATTTGTTCTCCGGTTTCTTCGCCGCTTCGCACTTTGCGTGGATGCCGAAAGGAATATCCTGTATCATAATAG
>OY759265.1:40154904-40322404 GCA_963662155.1 Lamellibrachia columna
CAAGCCTACGCAATCACGCTCACACATGCCCGTTCACATGCCCAGAGAAATAATGAACGTAACGATCACATGACAACGTGTCAATGTTTATACGCAGTCGCATGAAACGCATCACCCACCTTCCATTTCACAACCACACTGGCATGTACATCTCCGTCCAGAGTTGACGTCACGACGTCTATAATGACGGGAGTGTTGGGAGCTGGAAAGACATGTTGTAGCGTTCATTGTAAATATATCTTAGTGATCTTCTCTTTCGACTTGTCGTATCATATTGCTCTTTTCTCTCAGTGGTTAACATGCATGTAATTTCAATTTAGAGATTCCACAGAAATGGTGGGTTTGAACGAAACATCCGAACTTAAAGTGTTCACCATCGCCTTTATGGTGGCCGTGGTAAATGGTTCTATTGAATGGAGGGGTTTCAATGAAGGCCACCTGGTGTTTGTTTCCATGACATTAAGACACAAACAAAATGTGAAAAAAAAATATCATTTACATTTGGATATATCTCCATTAACAAAATGCATTAAAAAATGCACAGGCTGTTTCCAAGAATTCGAAGATTGAAACAGTTTGTCAATTAATCGAAAACTGTATAATGAACATAGCAGTCACTGTACCGATGCAGTCAGTTTTGAAGCTGGTATTGTCCGTGATTGTCCGTGTGGTTTCCTGCTTCATGTGTCTTGTTTTGTTGTCGATAAGGTTCCACTTTTACTGAATGATGCGTGTTGAACATGAGTCCGGTGATATGAGACTCCAAACGACTGTTGTGGACCCCATGTGGTGTATGCACGGCCTTCCACTTTGTCTCTCCGCGGATATGAAGCCACACGATGTAATAGTAGTGGGCCTCTAGACCAGTCGGGATGTCAGTAGCTTTGGACCAACTCACTACAGCGGACGAGCTGGTAATGGCGTGAACATTGGGCTTCTCTGATGTTCGGAAACGTGGAATCGCTGGTGGAATAAATAGCATATGTTATTCGCTCATCATATGCACACAGCGTTCTATATGAATGACAATTATCGAATACATGTATTTTGTTTTAATATATTATAAACCGGTTTAAGGAATATTAGGGCGCTACGGACATGACATATAGCAAATATTAACGAGAAATGATAACGACGTGTTGCTTTTATATCAAGGTGAATTGTGTAGTATGCTTGCATTTATTAATGTATAACATATCATTTCGGTGTAACGTAATAACAACTGACTTACGAGTGTAAGCACAAAATAAACTTAACTAATTTATGTATGTCTATGTATTTAAGGTTCATACTCCTACACAGGAGATGCATTACCATATGGTATATATATAATTGTGTTTCTTCTCACAACTAAGTAATGCAATGGATACTACATCATATTTGTCCCGAAGACATACGTTTTACTTACGTATGTGTGCTTTGCAAGCATTCGAAGTGTACCACAGTTTGCAGCCGTTAGTACAGTGTCCATCCGTAACACTGCACGGTGAATTGTCCTTGCATTGTCCGCAGTTGTCCTGACAGTTGACTCCGTAATTCCCATCCTTACACTCTGCATGTTGTTGTGTCAATAAATTTTTAAATTAAATGATAATATTAAAATCACTCATGCACAAGTATTGTGGTTTAATGAGCAACACAATTAAAATTATGGTTTAGCCCCAATTTTAGAATAACTTTCATTCCAAAGCATTTATTTTTCATTTAATGGCTCAATTAAAACAGAATGATGACATGTTGTTGTATACTGAATGCTGATTGTAGTAAGGCACTTGATATATTGCAAGATACCCAGCAAAGCGCGCATTTAACTCACATACATAACATAGTCTATATCACGTATTTTCAACTATACAAACCGTTCTTGCAGTCCGGCTGCTGTTTGCCTGGCGAGCAACCGTCACAGCCGGTAACGTCGTTGCATCCACTTAACGAGGGACAATACTGGCAAGCTGTGAAATATAAAATATAATTTGGTTGATGTTCCACGTCAGCAACAACAAATGTTCTGATTTATATGTGTTGTGCGAACAATTGTGTGTTTGCGCGTGCGTGTGTATGCTTGTGTGTGTGTTCTGGGATGCTCGGATGCATGTATGCACGTATGCACGTATGCATGTATGCTTGTACGTAGAGCTGCATACCTTATGAATGTATGCAAAGTAAATAATGAAAACAGTATCGTATCACATGGTTATGAAATAAAAGCATCGGACTAAAACACAAATGTTACTTACTGATATATAAATGGCCAATGACAACCACTTCACAGAGACCGGCTATGTTTGGCTGGGACGTCCCATTCACACGCCTGAACTGGAGATAGCGACCGACCGCCTCACAGGAAGTTACGACTGATGCCGAAGCAGCCACTGTGCCTGTGTGATTCCCGCACTGGATCAGCTGATTTCTGTCAGAGCTGTCGCCAACGCTAAGTGTGAACCCATCGAGTCGTTTATGTGCTGAAATCATGCACTGACTACATGACAGAAATATGTCAAAAATGTTGTAATAATGTCAGTTGTTATATACCCTATACAAGAAAGACCTAACAGACGGAACAGATTTGACGAGGATTCTACTGTGCATTGTGCAACTAAACATAATATCCTCATTAGCATGTGTCGTTCTTGACACTTATGTATCTGATACGCCCACCGTCTAGTCTGAACTGAAAGTGTAAATTAGCTCATTAGCTTGTAGTGTTACGCACAACTATAGAATAATGTAAGATGACAAATTAATGTGTATAAGCATAAGAGGCTCTTATGCAGTGACGATGGCAGGCGGCGGAGAAGAACCCATTAATATCTTCTGAGTTCCATCTACTTCAGACATGCAGGAAGTCTGGCACTTATACATTTGTTGGACATCGACATATAATGTCAAAAGTGTTCTACTCACATGAAGCCCTGTTGTAGATGACAACGCCGTATATTTTGAATGTATCACCCAGATCAACCATCCACCACGCGTTGATATCCCGTTCATCCTCCATGGGATGTGCGCAGCTATTATGCTTCAATACAGAATCGGTATTCCCATCAACTACTTTGCCGGCTGGGTATCTCTTGCTATACGTGTTGGAGTCCTCCCCACATTGGCTTGCCTTTTTTTATAAGCAACATTTCCTGAAAACGGATACACACTCTTGCTACCGTGCGTAAAAGCTATACAATATATACTTTTAAATTTGTTTCACGTATTAATTATTGTGTAGATGGATTTAATAAAATGACTACTAATAATAACAACGACGGTGCGCCTATGTATGTTGTGGGTCTCCAATTAATCGGAACCATCGACGTATGGATGAACACAAACGATGGCTTCACCTATGTTGATGCAATACGGATACATTATTCGTTACACATGGAACCTTTCAAACACTTCACTGGAATTAACACTTACGGGAAATACGTTCACTTTATTCCTGGTGTGTATCTTTCCAGTTGTATGTTTATATTGTCATTTAAAGCGAAACAAAAGTCGGGCTATACACCTAGCAGAGATAATAAAAGCTAATCACGAGCAACTAAAATCAAGAATATCACGTCAGTGGTTTACTCACAGTGTGTTCTAAAACTGGGAGATTCTGGTCATTTCTCCGAATGACCGAGGACTGACATGCTAACAATCTGGACCGATAAGCGCATGCGCACTTCTATGAAATCGGGGAAACCTAGACTACAAGGGACGTATTAAGTCTCAACTAAACATGATATTTTGCTAGAAAGAGGACTAGTTTAGTAAACAAAGAACAAACTATGTTACATAAGTCAAGTTTGTACGCAATAAATACATGGCCATATTCTATTGGCAAGGATATGAATAGGTGTATACAAATATATTTTCGTTTGGCGAGCGAATATTGCCAGAATACCATACTAGTGACGTAGTAACAGTATGGCGCGTCATATGAAATTAAGTTCAGCAAAGTTTTCCTTGTAAGCCACTGGCGTGATATTCTTAACTGTAGTTACACATGGTTATGTTTTAGTAATTCTTATTGGTCAATAGGATGAAAAACCATGACTTTTGTTTCGCTTTAAAATTGTATATGTTGTTGTTCTCCTCCTTTTCCCTGTAGTGAGACTGGCACCGATACCGATTTATGTTTTCCCTTCTTCTTCACAACTAGTTCCATTTTACTACCGTCTCCACCCTCTTATAAAATATATGCTTACTTAAATTATTATTTAGTAAAATACATCCCGTGTTAACCATATTGTGACATTAATTCTACGTAATTACACGAACGACGGCATTGATAAAGATGAACAGTATAAATTACTTGGACGAAGCTAAACTTCAGCGTTTAGCGAAACACGACTTTTTATCAGTGAAGACGGAATTCACAATTTGAACTTGGTCACCTTAAGCGATTCGCATTAACATCACACTACTGTCTGAATTTCAGGGAACTCCGAGGTGTCTCGTGCGTCTAGGATGGCGAATGTAGCGGCTTCAAAATATGCATGTCGTAATTGGGTCACACAGTCTTAGACCGGGAATACGGAAATTGCTTATAATGTGAAATACATTGGAAGACTTCTGGCCGTGACTAACCAAATTGAGAATATTAACTAAGTATGCCAACCATGGTATGACAAAGCAGATTTGCGCATAGAATATGTGATCAATACGTGAGTCCAAGAACGATACTATTTTTCCTGGTGGGCTTTATACATATATTGCATTGAAACAAACCGCTATCCGTTGGGCTCGCCCCTTAACAGAACAACAACAATAACTCAAGGACAAGTGCATTGACAAAGACATATCTCTTGCATGAACCAAACAGATAAGTTGGCAAGCGGCGTTAATACTATTACTAACGAAACGAGAACCAAAGCGTTGATTATACCACCACATTGTATTTTAATGTTCAACAAACAACGTGTCCTCTCATGTTTAATTTTCCGAGGCTACTGTAGACACAGACATATAAGTAACAGGGACACCGTACAGTGGAAAGCATTACCATGTCTTCGAAACACCAGGATTCAAATCCCTTTCCTTTCAGTTACTTGGTGCTATTTTACTATACTTCCAGGTCCCACAATTTAGGGTCTTGAAACGAAAATATAATTATATTCCCAGTTTAAATGCATATAATTATATTAAGTGAAATAAAATAATTTTCCGTTTTCCGATGTAAACGTTTAAATTCAAATATTCCCCTTAAAGTGCATATACGATCCTGGTGTACGCCTTCAGTGTCAAACGATTTAATTTGTAATAATTTAGTGGATTAACGAAATTCTACTATATACGAAATAATGTAGTCCGCTGTTAGGGGAGTCCGGTGTCACGGGCCCAAAGTATCCCCGTGCCAGAAGTAGCCAGATCCGTACTACGCAAGCGCGTGCAAGCGCAATGAACAATGCGCAAGCGCGGTGAACAACGTGATCTCATGTGACCCCACTTATCGCAAGCGCAGTGACCTTCTGTGACCCCCTTTTTGCTTGACGACGTTTCATTGTTTCAAAAGTAAAATAGTGATGGACCATGCCAGAAAATAAAAGAGGTACATGGTCTGCATGAAATACTATCTCGTTGAGAAAAAACATAATCCAGATGTCGGTGAAGGCTTCCAAGAACCACCAGTACGAAGTGGACGGCGAATACAATATTAGAGAGCCATGTTTTAAATGCCATTTTAATTCACTAACAATTGTGTATTCGATTGATGGAGTGCAAACGAAGATGCTATTGTAAACAGGACAAGGCTATTCGCACAACAACTGTGTATATTATATATGTTTGTATTATTTTATTGTAAAGCGCATTGGTCTGGCAAGCACAGGTATATGCGCTGTAAGAATCAAGAGCCGAAGTTATTATTATTATTATTAATACCGAAAGTTGTTATTTGCAAAGCTACACTAGATCCATTGCTGGAAAATTAAAGGTGATTGTCATTTGCAGTTTCTCTGTTTGTTATCAGTATGATCACTAATTATAACATAATTATAATTTTTTTATATCTTATTTACAGACAGACAGACATACAAAATTGTTTATTGATCCATTTGTATATGATATTACAGTAACAGTAATTAATACATTAACAAATTAATTGTGTGTAAATTAGGTATGTAAGCGCATATATTTAGTACAAAGTGGATTTGGGAGACTCCTATTAAGACTAAAGAAGTCCCTCTCATAGGAACCACCCTGGTACGTTTTCCGCTTGTAAAATTAATGTTAACACGTATACCTGGACTAATTAGTTATTATTGACCATGCGTACAAGTGTAGCAGTTAACAACGATGCATATGCATAGGTAGCTTTTTATAATATAAGTTTTAGCATAACGTATATATCCCTGTAAGCTGTGTGTGGTCACCTTATCTTATAAAATGTATGGAGTATTGTTGATGATATGTGGTAAATTATATTTCAGACATATTTTTGCAAATTCGTGATGTGTTCTAAATGTGTGTATTTTTGTGTGTTTACGCGTGAGATGTTTGTGTATGTGTGTATTCTGGTTTATCGGCCAGTTTTTGTAAGTATGCTGGTAATTGTTTGTGCATGAATTTATAATAAAAGAGGCTTTTAAATAATGGTTCCATATTTGAGTTGTATTTGGTTACATATATTATTCTAATTGCTTTCTTCTGTATTTTTTTTATCCTATTACACTGACAGCCCTTGATCATTAGGCAGTAATTCATGTGGGGTAATATTTATTAATTATAATTTTATTATTATAGTATAATTCTGATATTTTGTCGTAAGACATGCTTCAACTTGTTTATAATATTCCGATTGTCCTAGAACACTTATTTGCTATTTTCTCAAAATGTTTATGTCAATTTAAATGTATGTCTAATATGAAATCTAAGAAGTTGAAATGTTGGACTCTTTCAATGTTTACACCATCAATTGTTAGTGTTTTTACTTTTGCCTTTTTGTTTGGCACAAAGAGTTGCTCTGCATACGTTTTCTATGTATGCATTGTCACTGTAGTTAAGTCAAATTATTTGTTTTATTATTTATATAATTTTTTTTCAGTTCTCTAGTATAAATAATACAGAAAAAACATAATTTTGTTTTATAGATCACAAGAAAGGGTCAGTCCATGTGAATTCAACCACTGGGTATTGCATTGATCTCTTCATTTTGCCCTAGATAAGCCTGTAGCCATAATTTGAACGTCCTAGCTCCAGTCGTTTTTGAACTATGGCAGTTTGAAATGTAAGACAACATTTATTGATGGCATTTTAAAAATAAATAAAATTATTCATAATTCACAGGAAAACATCTCACAAACCAATCAACCTATATCAATACAACTTATTGGAATTGTTCTCTGCAATGTGAAGACAACATATCAATAATTAGAACACACACCATTGATTGTTACTGTGCATTAACCTGATAAAGTAAGCTCCACTTTCCCCTATTTATTTTCATTTGTTGTGCCCTGCTACTTCAGATACGTTAAACATAGGGAAGTGGTATGACTTGTCATTACACAGTATATAAGAATAAATAATCATATGGAATATTAGTATGAAAGTAGCATTATGTGAGATAGCTATAAACATGGAGTGTATGACTAGGACTTGGAGTCAGGTACTTGTGCAGTGATACACCAGTTGCCTGTGTGATTATGCATTCAAAGAAACGGCAACCATTTCAGATCAACAAATATATATATATATGTAAAATATCAGAAGAAAGTCATGATTTTAAGCAATAAATAATAAATTTAACAATATCACATATGCAGGTGATACTACTCTATCGATGACACTAGAAGTATTAATTTTGATCAAACTTAATTTAACGAAAGCGTTGACGTTCTAATCAAGAATAAATTACGAAACATTAACAATTGGCTATGGATAAATATTTCCGTCAATGTGAATAAATCCAAGTGTATAATTCATAAAACAGGTAATCAAACACTTGATCATTTACACCTAAACATCAATGGTGTACAAATTGAGAAAGTCGAAAATTTTTACTTTTTTTACGTAAAGAATAAATACCTACTGAATCACCAAAACAATATAGGTTTTCAAACTGCTATATTTGCCAAAACAATAATTGTACGTTTTCTGTCTTGCTACTTCTAGTTGCTAGTCATATTTCTACCTGGAAGATAATTCACACTGTTGTCTTTGATGCATTGCTGTCAAACATAAACACTGGAGCGCTGAATGAATAACATAAGTCTCTACACTATTAATCTACAAATAATTTAATGGTTTCAATTAATAAATAAGGAGGTGGCTCTTATGTTTGCGGTCAAATTTTACCTTAATAGGAGTCTCCTTGGCCCGTAATAATGATAACGCAATTTACGACCCCGGGATTACAAGTTAAAAAAATAACTACCCATAATCACAATAATTTTCAAATGCGATACAGATTCTTTATTACATATATGTTATATGTACCACATTGTATAGCATGCTTGTATAGATGTGTCCAAACAAAAGAGTATTGTAATTGCATTGCAAGTTCTGATTTGAATTGTATCACTGAAATGGAAATTATGGAATTATAGATAATGAAGATTGTATGTACTAGTGTGGCTGATGCATGATGCATCTCAACTTCGTGCCTGCCATATTCAATACGTGATTTGGGAGATATTCCCTGTGTGTATTAACACATAGAACGTACGTGAGAAGTAGGTGGTGGGACAAAGTGGAAGGGGCATGGTGGAACTGCTCTACAGAAAGAAATTGATTAAATGCTACACTTGTGGAGACTGGACACATATGGAATGAGCAGACACTGATTATTATGTTATTGACTTTACTTACTTTTGAACTATTTGTGGAGTAAATACATTGCCAATGAATATTCGCTAAAAGAATGGTACCAAAATATTGTTGTATATGTATTTTAAATAATTCAGTTTGCCCCTGCTGTGAAGTTTTGCTCCACTATTTTGGGGAAATGTGGAATTTGCCTGATTTTGTTATTGCCAAAACAGTCAAATAAATAACCTGTTTGGAGGAAAGGTATTTGTACGTCTGTAACGAGTTAGTATTGTGTTGTGTAACAATAACCACATTTAACATCTAGTTGAAATGTGATGGCCCCTAGGGCACAAGACATGTTGGCGTTCCACATTTGCCTGACCTACTGTACTCTATGCAAACTCGTCAGTTCAAGGACAACCGTGCGGGAACACTACATCAAAGACGCGCTGCTATTGGCTGCCCAGAAAATGTAGTTATGCTATGGTAGCGACTAGTGTACCGGGACGACGAACCAAACGAATTCAATGTTTAGTCATTAAAACCTTTTACAACAGCATCAACGTAAGGTTTGGTGAGATCATGCCTCCGTTAGACTTTCCTGATTTATTGCAGAAAGCAATTTATAAGTGTGAAGTTTTTGAAATCTGAGAGTGAAATGGTGGCTTTTTAGACGAAATTAATTGGCGGAAGGACATTTGGTATTTTTTTGGCCACAACACACTTGTGCGCAGTAATTCATGCACATGTTGGTAAACATTAACGGGTAACGTACATGAAGGTATTTTACAAGAGCTGGAAATGTATAATTTTTACTAGAGTTTTTGGAATTGTTGATGTTCAGGTTTTATTATACTCATGCAAAACACCATGGCCAACAACTCGTATATATCGTGTGTTGTGCTTGCATGAACTACTCCCGGACCATTAACAAATCATACTGTCTAAAGGCCGTGTCAAAACAACAACACACGTAATCAGATAATGCGACTTGAGCGATTCTGCATATTCTTCGACAGCCGACCAAAGCACACGTACACGCACACGCACACGCACACGCACACGCACACGCACACGCACACGCACACGCACACGCACACGCACACGCACACGCACACGCACACGCACACGCACACGCACACGCACACGCACACGCACACGCACACGCACACGCACACGCACACGCACACGCACACGCACACGCACACGCACACGCACACGCACACGCACACGCACACGCACACGCACACGCACACGCACACGCACACGCACACGCACACGCACACGCACACGCACACGCACACGCACACGCACACGCACACGCACACGCACACGCACACGCACACGCACACGCACACGCACACGCACACGCACACGCACACGCACACGCACACGCACACGCACACACTCACACGCACACGCACACGCACACGCACACGCACACGCACACGCACACGCACACGCACACGCACACGCACACGCACACACACACACACACACACACACACACACACACACTGATGCTAACCCCCTGCACATACCCTCTGAAAGTCGTGACCATTACAACGTGGTCGAAAATGGTCGAAAGTGGTTTTAATGGTGTTTATCTACATCATATGCTATAAGGTACAATATGTACAACATAGTTTATTATGCAGGGGTCATCACTGGAGATGATGTACCAGCTACAGTGTTAAGACTTGAGTTGAAAACCGGAGATAAAATGTATGGTAAGGATGAATAGCACATGATAATCTAAAACAATGTGTCATTCATAAAGAATCATATCTTTGCAGGCTAAGTAACCATGGCTGCTGACACATCCTGCATAAGATCACAGTCCAAAAAGACACTTGGTGCTGCAGACTACATAGATAAGGCCGAGTTTTCCCGTGGGATGCTTCCATCTGGCAAAGTTGTCATATAGAATATGTTGCATTTGCTGCGACCAAAACGGGCTGAACTGATTGCGTAGCACTGGCTATTCTGCAATTTATACACCATCCACATTAGGCACATTAAGAAACACATCTTGAAGCTATATGGTGACTTTGTGAGTCTGATCCAAACTCGAAAACAGAAACAAAATGGCAGTTTCCTCAAGAGAGTGGAAGATTTCAACAAAAGGGCAGAACAGTTGTTGGATATCTTCTGTCATGACCCTGTAATACGCAAGCACCTGGAACTGAAACACGGGGTGAAAATGAGTGATATGGAGAGGGCATTTCTTGAAGATCTGAGGACTCGAAGAAAGATGTACTGCGAAACTTTGTTGATCGCTAGGTGGATGAAAACAATTGAGTGCCGGAGACTGGATTTGAAATGCCTCGAAAAAATGAGAGAACATGCAGAAAAGGAGAGAGAACGGAGCACATTTGTTGCCTCATTTGAGGACAGTAAGCAATCAGAGGATGGTGATCAGTATATGGACACAGATCAAACATTTTCCGGGAGTTCCAGTAATGAAGGTGATGATCCTTCTTCCACCAGAGCTGGGACCCAGGGGAAGAAACGGCGCCTGTCGTCTATGGCTACACTTACTCAACCAGGAGATGAGCTGCTCCCCAAATATCAGCATCAGGAAAGTGCGACCCAAGTTCTATGAGACTATTGATAAGCTAAGGAGCTACTACCACATGTCAGAGCTCCAGATTGCAGCAAATGTTATCAAAATGTTCGGAAGAACTTGGAAGCAGCATGACCGACCAGAGATCATTGATTTGGGCACCCTGCCAGAATCAAGCAGTGCCCAATAAGCAGGCAAGAGCATTGAAGCACTGGCATTAGACGAGATTGTCAAGGAGATCATGAACTCTAAGTCTAAGGTTGTGATGACTTATTCAGATGATGCGTCCAAGAAGCAAGGTGTGGAGTAATTTTCTATTCAGGGCATCACTGAGAATGTAAAATACATGAGCATTGCTTCAGAGTCCAGAAACAACTTAGCTGCTCTCAAGGTGGCAGTCCTCGAAATTCTTGAGGCAGGAAGTGGTTTTCAACCAAAATCTCTCTTTGAGAAAATTTACTTTGTCATAACAGATCAGACAACTCACAACTTCAACGTGGATCTGTTATGTAATGAACACCCAACTTTGATGTTTAACAGGGTTGTAATCAAGCGGTGGGCTAGAATAGAGAACATGCTAGGCAGATACATCTGCTCAAACGTTCTGGTCAATGCAACAACAAAGGCAACAAGCGTCACTGAGAAAGCTCTCGACTGCACGACTCGGCTCATCAATCATGACTTTGACCACAAGCTATGGAATAAATCAAATGAATTTGACCTACACATAGCCCCAAGACCAAACAGTGTCAAGGATGAGCGCTTCATTCGTTTGATGCTGACCTGTGCATGTGGATGATGTGGTATCCTTCCTCCAGACGTACGAGCATGTCACGAATCAGTTAGCCTGCATCGTTAGATGCTTCTTGGGCTTGGACTTCTTGAAGGTCATGTACTGTGCAGGGGCCCTCATTGGGCTACATCTGGTTGAGCTATACCAGTCTCTGACCGCATCGGCTCATACAATCTACACCAATATCACCCCAGCATTCCAGCAGCTGTACCAGAAGCTGATATATACAGATGCAGCTACTCGCTTGAAAATATATGAACCAGCCTTCAAATGTGTGTCCAATGAGAGATTCAAGCACTCGAGGTACGATGAGGACATCTGTGATACTATAGCCAAGATAGCCGGCTCATTCCGACCCCAAGTGATAAAACTCCTGAAGATGTCCTCCCCAAGCTGGCTGCTGGTTTCCAAAAGCAAAAGGGGAACATATTTAGATTTGGAAACTGTGAGAGTCTACAAAGCATTCAGTTTCCAACATGGACACACAGAAGCTAGAGAAGGCACCAATCCACAACCTGGTCACAGAGCGGAGTGTCGGCTTCGTGAACTACGAGTGCCAAGCAGCTTGGCAGTGCATCTGCAGCGCAAGTGAAAGCGACAGATCTGATTGACCGACGAAAAATGGCAGTGCGGTCAGAAAAGGAGGCAGGATACCATAAATCATACTGACATTGCACACAAGACAGCAAGAACTGAAGAAGCAAGGTCTGCAGGACAAGGAATTTGCTAATCTAGTAGTGGACAGGAGGAGAAACGAAGACCTGGATGCACTGAAGGCTATGGGAGTCCTATTCACAACACCTGGTGCAGTTGATGAGTACACTGCAGCCACTGACATAGATGAGGGAACCAAAGTAGGATGTCTCTACCTGGGGGTTTCGCTATGCTCGTGACACATCAATTTCCCTACCAACAACAAGTGATCTGTTCCGCCTCATGAAGGACCACAGGAAGCTCCCTATTACTGTTTACTTGTATAACTACGTGTCTATTAAAGAGTACAACTCATCAAAATTGTTGTTATGCTGATTTTCATAGTTATTATAACCATTCGGAGTTTGTTTTCCAGGCGAAAATGCTTTCTCGGGGTCTCAATTTCATGGGGTATGTACATAGGGGCTAGAATCGACCAGTTGATCAAACATGACTATTTTCTCACTCAGATAGACCATCTCCATATTTTAGAGGTGGTACCTAACAATATTTGCACTAACACCACCCTCTATCACCGTGACCGTAGATATATCACTTTTGTGCATGCTTTCACATATATACTGGTTCGTGCAAATGGCACCGTAGAATTCAAGCGAGGGACCGTAAGTGAAAGCTTAACAAAATCGTGTGTAGTTCATCGCTGAATAATTCACACGACCAAGAGTTGCCGGAACGTACTAAACTTTTATCTGCTGCCTGAAGCCACGCCGGAAATAGGACCAGTACTTCCATCGCACAGAAAAGCAAACGGTCATCTTTCACAACGATAATCTCTTCTTTTAAAGCCGACACAATGTTGGAGTCAATGAGATTCTCCTGCGACACAGCTTCGTCGACTATAAATGACTGCGACAAATTCAAACAAACATAAAAGGATTTGCAACTAAGCAGCGAAGCTTCATCGATAGTTGCGAAGTCGGCGAGCAGACAACTGAACGCTGTCCAGCACACCGACAACAACCTGTCTGGCGTCTCCGACACTGGCTTCGTCTTCGCCGCAGAATCATCTGGTGAACGTGAAACGCAGAAAATTACAGCTCTCAGAATGAACTTTTCATAACGTGTGTGATTTATGCCATCTCGTTTCTAGAGTAGTCAAATATGACGCTGCGTGTCAATGTATTCGAGGGTCTCTGAAGGGTAAATCGCTTTGAACAGTCCCACATACTGGATACTGCGCTACATAAGAACGTACCTTTACCTTTATTATTAGGATCTACCTGTAGAACTGAGGTCAGTCAGCACAATCAACAAAGGCTCCGTCAAAACAAGTACAGTGAATCGTACTTGTATCAGATGCACTGCCTCTTGTGCATATAAAGTACTTTGAAGGCACGCGACCGAGTTGTAGGACGACGACACAGCCATAGCTTTTATTGCACATCTACAGCGCCATTGTTGGTCATAGTTCACTTGTTACCTTACAGTTACCGTCAGCCGCCCGCGGGCTTCAGAGTAACAAGAAGTACAATTCAATGTAAACAAGCTGTGACATTTGACGGACTCTGGCCATGTTGTTCGCCATTACGACCTACCTGAAGTACAATGATCCGTTAGAACAGTCAGCAAAACCGCTAGTACGAACAGCATCGTGCGGGGGGCACATAGGTCCAATACGTTCCCCATAGACGCTCCTACAGTAAGCACACGACACGGTCGACACTACTGCTCCCATCGAGTTGTAGCCGCTGACTGCGACGTAAAGTTCGCTCTCAACAGACCTGCGCCGTTTATAATCACTCATCCGTAACGGCCTGCGGGGCGCAGTCTTATCGAATAGACCAGTCAGTGATATCGTATCGGCTCGCGGTGCATATGAAAGAGATCGGTCAATTATACTGCTTTGTACGTCTAGTTACCGGGACATACAAGAGAACACAGGAATAACGGTGGACTTTCTCGAGTTGCGGATTTGAGGGGGGGCATTGGGCCATGCTCCTGGCTTTAATTTTTGATTTATTTTGTATGTAGCCGGTTGCGCCACTACAAGGTAGCGTGGAACACTAATGGGTGACTAAGCTTGCCCCTTTTGACCCCCGCCTTGTGAGATCTTACATACGCCACTGATTCAACGACAGTGTTAGTGGTCTGTTCAACCAGTGCTAACGTAAGGTAGACATATCAGAGGGCACGAAGTATTTAACAAGATGTGCCATCCAAGTCAAAGGCCCATATGACAAATGGACAAGGAAGCCATTGGCTTATCGAGAGTCCAACAATGTTCATCTCATATACGTGTAACCCGCCCTCCTGAGATATGTGTCAACCTTGTTGTTAAACATATTCACGCTGCTAGCAGCAGATGATAAGAGAATTAATAAAATTAGAGAGTTTTTGCAAGCTCACCTATCTCGATTCCCTTCCCGATCCCGATCTCGCTATGCGTGCTACGTCATCGCTTCTTGTGTGTATACTATCGCGGCTGTGTCGATCAGATAGTGAAACACCGATCTAGCAGGCTCAATTTTCCTAATTATATTACGTTGAAATTATGGCTGAATCAAAATAAATAATTCAACAGCAATTGTACATACAACAGGCTCAATCGGTTAGTGATTTCCCTAATTATATTACGTTGAAATTATGGCTGAATCAAAATAAATAATTCAACAGCAAAAATTGTTGACTGATTTGCTGCCCCATTGTATTTGCCAATGGGATTATTGCGTCGTTTTAAGTGTGCACTGTCTGTGGTAAGAACAATACACGAAACCAGCGTCGATGGCACCGTAGATTTAGATTTAAACAACGCATTGTCAGTCCTATATTATAAACAATACCATCATTCCAGCTGAAATGTAATGAAATGATGTACGATGCAAAAATGAGCAGGATTGGTTAACATTTTATATTGTATTTTTTTTATAAATAAAAGATATACTCGAGTTGCCTAACTTCGACTTCGATCGATTCGTGCACCTTTTGTTCGCGTATGCAAGGTTAGCACAACAATCCGACTATTATTTTATTAATTACTTACACGCGTACAACGTAAGCTATGCACTCGTACGCGCTAGTGACAAGTCACGTCACTTAGTCCTCTTTGTGGTAAACGTCAGCACGTTTCTTGTATTGATACAATGGCTGCGTAGATCGACAGCTTAGTGCCATCGCCATCTCCCCTCTGCATGAGATAGTCGTCCCTTTTTAGTAGAGCAGATCAGACCCATTTTTTTAGGAAAATCGTTCAAACAGTGATACAGACACGAAACTTAGCATGGATATTCCCATAAAGCCAAGATGGTGGCAATTTTTCAAGATGGCCGCCAATGTATCCTGCCTATGTGCATTTTCAACATATATATTGTCAGAGTTGTCCGATTTGAGTGATGTCAGTGTATATTTATGTTTATGAACATACTGAAGCTAACTATGCTACTCAAAGGTCTATCAGAGATCTCGTTTTTCATGGTAGTCTACTTTGAGGAATTGTAGTGTTGTAGCATATATTCACTATGTGATGTGGGTTCATATAGTTTCGAAATGAACGTTCCTATATATTTTTCAAGATGGCCGCCAATGTATCCTACATATGTGCATTTTCAACACACACACACACACACATATATATATATATATATATATATATATATATATATATATATATATATAATATATTGTCAGAGTTGTCCTATTTGAGTGATGTCAGTGTCTATTTATATGTTTGTAAACATGGTGAAGTTAACTATGCTACACAAAGCTCTATCAGATGTCTCGTTTTTCACGTTAGTCTACTTTTATGAACTGTAGTGTAAAATGCATTCACTATATGATCGGCGGCCATTTTGGATTGTTTAAATGATCTCCATTGAAGTTCTCTTTTTGCCAATATATCGGCATCTACGCGACATAGGATATTGATTTCACGGCTAATCCTATATTGTCAGGGGCATGGAATTCAATGGATCTACTCACAAAAGGCGTATAATGATCTACTCACTCGTAATCTACTCATAATATGCGCATAATGATCACTGGACATATCCGCGAACATCAATACGTTGAAACACAACCAGGGACACGTGCTATTACCACCAACAACGAATACAATACGGAACTTCAACTATGGTTCACACGTAGGAAACACGTCACAACAGCTTCAACATAGACTTAAATGTGTTAGCGAGACAAACAAGTAAGCGGACAGTTTACAGCTACGACAAAGCAAATTTAAAAAAATTAAACGCTTCTCAACCTAGATTGGGAAACAAACTGGCTGAACTGAGCACACAAGAAACAATGAACAGATTAGAATCCATCCATCCATCAATCAATCAATCATATTTCATAGACAGTGTCCCATCCATTGAAGGCGCCGCTGTTGCAGCAGCTCTTCTGCACCTGGGCTTGAGGTGGTGCCGGACACCTCGTTGCGACTAGGTCTGTCTTCCAGCTGGTCTGGCAACCTGCTCTCCACCTTGGTGACACGTCATATAAGCATTAGTGTAGGAATTACTCCACATCAGTAACTTGGGCCTTGTGCATCGGCCAGCAGTCGACAGCATACAGCAACGGAACAGACAAGACTTCACAGACAGCGGCAATATTCTCGAATTCCACTATTTGTCCAGTGCTTCGAGCACCATGCCGCTCAACCCTATTCGCCGTCGTACTGCTTTTTGTGGCGTCACCGTCTCGTGTGATTGTACTGCCGAGGAACACACACTCAGCCACTGGGTCTACAGACGAATCATCAGCAGCTTCCAGTTTAACTGGGACCACGCCTCGGATCTCCCCCTTCCTCCGGGCTGCCCTCTCCCTTCCCCGTCTGCGTGTGCGCTGCTGTAGGGTCGGCATTGCCACTGTAGGGATGCACCAACAGCTGGCGATTTGACCTGAGATCACATGACCTGCTCCTTTCAACCGTCTTGTCCTTTCCACGTACTCCCTGCGGCCCAGCTTCGTGACTCTGCGTGTATCGCCATCGCTGTCCCGCTGTTAGCTACCTGCTTAGACCACGCTCGGCGTCAGCTCCCCGTCGACGTACATCAACAGGTGTGTGGGTCGGACACCCTTGAGGCCGTTCTGGTTCAGGCGCCGCTCGTGCTCCTCGCTGATCACCACAGACAGCCCCTCCTAGTTAACTATCCAACCCCCGTAGCGACGGTCGTCCAACTGTACAACCACGCGCTCTCGCTATGTCTCGGTCCTCTGTACCACCTCGGTGCACTCTCCCCATGCACTTGGTCTTGGCAATGTTAACATGCAGATCGACGAAAGTGCACGCTGTCTGTAGCTGCACTAGGGTATGTATGTTTCGTCAGTGGTCGTAATGATAAGCTCATCTGCTTATCCCAGCCATCAAGCATTAGTGTCATGCCCCATGAGTGTGTGTGTGTGTGTGTGTGTGTGTGTGTGTGTGTGTGTGTGTGTGTGTGTGTGTGTGTGTGTGTGTGTGTGTGTGTGTGTGTGTGTGTGCGTGTGCGTGTATGAGAGAGAGAGAGATAGAGAGAGTGAGTGGTGTGTGTGTGTGTGTGTGTGTGTGTGTGTGTGTGTGTGTGTGTGTGTGTGTGTGTGTGTGTGTGTGTGTGTGTGTGTCTTTTGTTTAATAATAATAATGTAATATGTAATAACATTACTAACTTAATCACAATTTGTTGTGATAATCTGTTTTCAAAACATGAACATGTACAGAATGACCACAACAATAAAGTATCAAAGTTAAGCTATTCGCGTCTTCCTTTAACAGACAGTTATGTAATGAAAGTGTATCAATTGTCAACATTAATTGTAGATATTAAAAATGTTCTTACATTAAATTTGACATCCAGGTTGAGATGTGGGCAGCACACGTTGTCGCAAATCGTGTTATGTTAGACGCCAGCTAACTGGAGATGTGTAACAAATATATGCAAGAATTTGGAGGAATTAGCTTGATTATGTCCTTCGCAATGCATGAAACAGCAAATTACAAGCAGTTTGCTTAGATTCAAAATGTTATTACCCAAACCAATGGCTTCATTGTTCACCTACCACCTTGAATGTGTTACTTTTGGGTAGCAATCTTATTCAATCACGTTTAATCTTGCTAAACTTGACTCATCAAAGTATTTGCTATTTAGCGGTTTCAGGTTTTCCACCAATCAACCGGCAATACACCAGTAAAGAGTTATTTCGTAGCAACATATATTTTCCGTTTTGCACAAAGAGTCATAACAAGCGTGGATGACTTTATTATTATATGCACAGCATATCGTACAACAAGTATTAAGAAAATATATATGTTCACTAGAATGTGATAAGATTGACGTGAGAATGGCGAAATATATCATATCTCCAAAACAATAACGTGTACAATATACAATTCATGCACATTGCGTTAAGCAATAACAATGCCACATTAATCAAAATAGTGCATGTGTGCTCTCGCATCGCAATGCATAACATTATTCTTGAAATCACAGCGTGTTTTACTATGCGTATAACTACAAAATGCGTAGCTGGCAATATCACATTAAAGCATTAATATAAAGAACAATACAATAGTAAATAACGATAACGCGTATGTATATATATATATATATATATATATATATATATATATATATATATATATATATATATATATATATATATATATATATATATATATATACTTGCAACCATTCGTACTATAAAGTGCGATAAAACATTAATTTTTTTTTAAACTGGTTAAACATTCTGAACACATTAATGGAGTTGACTGTTTCTGAATGCTATTCACAAAGCAAAGTTCAGCACGTATCATCCGCTTGGTGGTGCTGTGTTCATCCGTTACGATCCGCCACGGAGTGATGTGCACAGCCAGCAATACTTACCACTGTTTCGCTGTTTTATTGGAAGTTGGCATACGTGTCAAACCGAGACATGTACGCAAGCGCCAACTCGTACAGGAACCGGTACTGAGGCTGAACAAATCACATCATTATATCAACAGTACCCGTTGGATGTTAAGTTGGATAAAATGACAAGGAGGAATTCACCAAAGTGAAGACGACATTATATTCTGCGACTAAGTTTAAGGCTGATATCCTGTGACGTGTTTCCCAGCATTTACATATAAAGGCAAGGACTCAGATATTGTTCTATTAATGGTTAGATTCGATGCGAAGGCAAACACATATGCTTAGTTTCTTGCAACGTTATGATACATCATAGTTGATGGGATGGCAGGTTACGTGACAACCATAGAAGAACATTAAGACCATACCAAACGTATATAAAACAACATCGTCTGAATTCGGGATAACAGTTCATTAACTTCCTTGAAAAGCTATACAGGACATACACCAATGGAGACGGTGAACACATATAATGGGACCCGTCCTTCGGATGATTAGATGTGTTAATTTAGAACACGGCCGTGACTTTCTGTGTTTGTTTATTCGGCGAAGCGTTGATGCAGTTGGATGGATAATATTATTGTAAAAAACTGAAGTACGTAGGCATTGCGTGCAGAACGAAAATGCAACAGGTCATGACAGTGAAACAGGTATCACACGGACCTCTTCATTAAACGGCGCAGAGCTATATTTAAAAAAATATATTAAACGATGTGAAAATATGTGAAGTGGACGTGGAAGTGGACACATATGGAGACGGTTGGACATACTGGATTAGAAACCAGAAAATGCATGCAGAAACAAAGAAAGAAAGAATAATGAAAGGAAACCAACCAACTTCGAATATGAACTTCACAAACAATTATATAAATAAGACAATACATAAATATAAACACTTTTACGGATTGGAGATGAAAAGGGCATGTGTTTCAACGAAAAAATAGCATTCCTTTACAAATTCACAATGTGTAGTTAGTATAAGAACTAAAACAATTGATACAGATGATAGTTGGTCATGACATCGACAGAACAAATCAACTGCCTGAGACTTACGAGGTGTGTGACGAGTTGAGGGCGGGTGGTGCGGACGTGTTGAACAGCGTGGAAGACGTCCACCTCCTGCTCCACCTTCATGTGTTCGAGCACGTAGCTGGCTGCACACAACAGTCCACAGCGACTCGCTCCGTCACTGGTAGTGGTGTAAATAATAAATTTCATCAACAGTATTTTGAATGAAATTGGCGCAAAATGTCATCTATATCTGTGGTTTACAAAGTTTAGAATGGTAAATGTTTAAAATTAAAAAGATCAACATGGAAATGCTTCTAAAGATTATTTACAGTAGGAAAACACTTCTTTTTATTTACATAGGAAATGTTTAAAGGGAACAATATCCACTTGTGTTAGCTCAACTTACGTGCAGTGGACGACAATCGGTCCGTTTCCGCTCTGTTGCTGCCACTTCTCGACGGCATCCAGCAAGTCCAGGAGGACAGTCGTGTTGCTAGGCAGTGACGAGTCGTCACTCCAGCAGTGATTGAGCTGGAACTGCTTGATGACTGTCACGCTGTTCTCCGACTAATGAGATGAATAACATATAGTACCACTGGCGTTTTCGACACAACTGCGCATAGAAAGCAAGGTTGGCTCCAATAAAAGCATGGCTGGTTCCAAATGTTGGAATGCTATGGTGATCAACAATCATCTTGAAGATTGTACTTCGCTTCAAACGTTTAAAAAGAGTCAAAGCACTTATTATTGATGAATGTACGAATGCTGAACTCTAATAGATGGTAATAGTATCATTACAGCTAGTATACGTATTTATTGTAAAAAGTTTATTTTGTGAATAATATGTTGTATAATTAAGGACATTATTGGATTATTACACTGCACTTGTTCTAACAGTGATGCACTACTGCACGATGCACTGTGTATTAATACAATATACATATTTAAGCAAGGAGTTATAAGCTATATTGCTTCTTTTCCTTAAGTACATGTGAACTATATATCATGAAGACAATAAAATCATTATCATTATCATGCGGTTTTATGATAAAGTAAGTACACTTGATTTGCCCCCATTTATGATATAATACTGTTCGTTATCTACACATATATTGTGTCCTTGTGAGTTACTAAATTAAGCATAAGAAAAAGCATGACGGCTGCGCAGTTTCAGTTAATATCATGAAAACATACCCGTCCAGATTTGTTTTGTTTGAACTCTCGCACTGTCACGTTGGCATTCTCGGTGGTGACTGTGTCTACGAGTTCAACTCCGAAAGGGCCGTACTGCTGCTTTGTCGCTTTCTTTGTTGGCCAATAGACGGTGCATTCCTGGGAAAACGACACATCGATGTAAACGTTATCTTAACTAACCAGTTCCCAAGTAGACAACATTCGATAGAGGTGCTTCTTCACATCATTACGTGCTCAAAAAAATGCAGACCCTACTTGGGTAATTAATGGTATTTATTTTGACATCTTGAAACGTGTTTTACGATAACCAATCTTTGTCCTCTACTTTTCATAATATACATTAATGACTTACACAATGCAAGTGAAATTATCAACTTCATAATGTATGCAGATGATACTACCCTGTCTACTACTCTTCAGTCAATAGAGCCACTCGAATCTGATAAAAAAAATGTCGCAGATGTCATAAACAATGAACTAAGCAATATAAATGATTGGCTCAATATTAATAAATTATCTCTTAAAGTAAAACTAAATATATTGTACATACAATGACAAATAAGAAAGAAAATGTTGAAAAAGTCAACAATTGTAATTGTCTAGGTTCAACCAGCAATGAAATGTTAAATTGGAGAACCCATACCGATAAAATTGCCAACAAATGTTAAAACATTATTGGATTTTTGTTTAAGTTAAACATTTCGTACCAACTGAAATAAAATTGACGTTG
Source organism: Lamellibrachia columna (assembly GCA_963662155.1). Classification (NCBI taxonomy): domain Eukaryota; kingdom Metazoa; phylum Annelida; class Polychaeta; order Sabellida; family Siboglinidae; genus Lamellibrachia; species Lamellibrachia columna. Next base: position 40,177,464 of record OY759265.1, read on the forward strand.
CGCAATTCACTGATTCGTCCACACATAAACTACTGCATACTAGCGGAGCTACGGATGTGAACGAATAATTAAAATCCAAAAGAGAGCACTTCGATTGATAAATCTAAGCGAATACAACGCACCCACTGACCCAATGTTTAGGCTACTAAAAGTAAATGACTACCTACGCCCACAATAATTAAAACTGTATTATAAGTACAAACACCACACGTTACCAGCTTACAAACAGAACTTAACGTTGCAAACTAATAATAGTATTCACCATCCCAATACGCATGGAAACACGGACATGTATACAAAGAGAACAATAAATAAATTTGCAAAACAATGAATAAGATATAGCACACTACTACTATTAAACAATATTCCTGAATCACCTAGAACAATGTACCACATTGAGCTGCTACACATGCCAACAAATACAATGATTGTACATCCCCTTGTCCTAAACATAAATACAGAGTGAATAAACTGTTATCTCTGATATATTATTGAAGGTTCTATACTACAACTGTAGCTAATTTACTGCATTATTTTCGTAAGTAGGGCAGACAGATTTATTTTATTCCACATGCCTATTAAACATGTTGAGGTTAACATTTAAATATCAGGGTGGCTCCTATGCTAGTCTGGCCTTAATAGGAGTCTCCACGACCCATATTCAACATGTATTTTGTTATGTAATTATATTTACTGTAAATACTGAACGGTCAAAATAAACACGTATTGTATTGTGTTGTATTGTATTGAATTGTGTTGTATTGATAAAGGGTGGAAACTAGGAGATCTTCTTATTATATTAATCAAATATGTTAGTTAATATATATAATGTAACAATACATATTTTACATGATCAAATGTGTACATTTCAATGCACTCAACTTGAAAATATATATATATATTTTTAACGGAAGTCTAAAACTTGTTATTGTTTTTTTTTTGGGGGGAATTAGGCGCATTTTCTACGATGGCATACTGACAATGTATTGCGTGTCCCAACGGGAAGGAACACACAGGAGTATACGGCACCGAGCTAATATTGGCCACCAGCTTAAATAATGTCTAAGAATGTTAACGCATGGTATTTAAAAAATAACGACACATGGGCTATGTTGGAGAAATAAACGAATACTGGCATAACAATCCGGTAGAGGTCGATAGATACATTCCGAATATTGCACGTACATCATCGGTGACGTCACAATCGTCGAGCATAACGACCGTTCGGGACTCGTGGTCATTCAACAACCTCCACATGTCAACAACGGTTGCTGTCATCGGTGACTGGGCGAGGATGTAGGCGTTGCGCTCCTTGTAGCCCTGAAAGAACGATGTATCAGTATATTAAATAATTAACTTTACAAATGCAAAGGCGGCGAGGAGAATCATATGATAATATGCATTATCGGAATGTATACTATAAAACAGTTTGTGCATGTGTTTGTTTGTATGTCTGTCTGTCTGTCTGTCTGTCTGTTCCCACGTGGCACCATTTAAAATGTCTCCTGGGGTGTGGATTTTTCAAAGGAACGTTTGTGGACGTTTGATGTACATTACGTAACTTAACAATACTTCGTAATTACGTAATTTTTTTTTGCAACGCTATGCTTGGTTTCTGCGATTGTTAAGATTTACGTGCACATAACTACCTTATTATGGTACAAAGGTTTCGTCAAACCCGCTGTGGTACATGATATTGGGGCATGCAGGTGTATTCATCATTGCCATTGGCTTGCTCTGCTAAAACTTGGCTGGGTAGTGCAAGGATTCATAAGCTCTTCCAGTGACTGTCTTTTCTTCCTTGCAATGCCGGGTTACTCGGCTAGTGCAATAGAGTGTGATGATGATGGTAAACGTGTAGCATTAATGTCTAACTGTACATGTTTACAACACATGGCTCATGGGTCTCCACTGTTGCAGGAAGCTACGTTGTGCAACCAACACACACTCGCTTCACAACAATTGGCAGACGATTTCTGAATATAAGATCCATGTCAAAGAAAACATATTCAGATTGATCGTAAAGGTGTAAAATTGAGACTCCGAAACGCAATTAATTTCCGTGGGTATCTATTTCTGATTGCGTTAATTCCGCTAGGAATAAATTGCCTAGCTCACGTAACTTGATTCCAACCTTGCTAGCATAGTCCGACACAACCCGACGTTGCTGGTACAATCCAACTTTGCCGGTGCAACGGAACTAATGGTCGATGACGTCTGCGCAATGATTTGGCTGCGGAGAGAAGCTGTATAGAAAAGTGCTTCTCGAGTCGCAAAAACCACGCCATTTATTAGACTTTCAGCAGATTCCATATTCACATCAGTACTTACATGCACATAGACGGCGTTGATGTAATTTGTACCTTCCTTCCAGGGAGTAACCAGGTACGGACGCTGATGATCATCTGAATATGAGTTGAACATGATCATTTGAAATGCACATTTAAAAATCTAAGCTGCTGCATAACAACTCTTGCTTAATCGCACAAGATGTAATGGCGGTAAGTGCGACTAGATTATTAACATAACCCCGTTAACGTAGTATCTAGATAATATCGTTGAACAGTATTACAATTGCACAGTGCATTATTTTATGTACGTCGAGTTGTCATGGACTCTTTAGTAACCATGTTTTGCTATGTGTTTTCGAAAATACATTTAACGTGTTCGTGATCATTAGGATCGTGATAAAACACTATTTTATATATCCACATACCTGGAATAATCTCAATGAAGCGATTTTTTGCGACGTTCTTTGGTTCGAGGGCAGCACATCTGGCGTTCTTGCGATGTGGCTTCAGTGCGTTGAGTCGCTACAGAGGAAAACTAACCGGTAACAAATTATGTATTGTATTACATGAGTCTTGTAGTTGTTTGTACTAGTCATTGATACACATAGATAATAATTCTGATATAAATCAGATGAAAGGAACTACTTGTAAGATCACAATATAAACACAGCAAACCTCGAACTGTTCGGCGAGTTTATTGTTTCTACACAATCCTTCAAATGTCTGCCTCAGTTCGGAACACGGTACGACTGCGACTTCGCTCAACTCTATCAGAGCCTGGTAGACATAAATGTACTGCTCCTGTGAAAAAAAAACAGCATTTACTTAAATAAACATCACAGGCGGAGGCAAGCACACAAAAATTAGTTATATTGTTTACCTAAACATTCTTCAATAAGGCACCGCTGTGTTGAGGATATGTTATATTTAGCCACCACATTTGAGTCCATATTTTGCAAATAAACACCACATTGTAGCACTTTCTCCACATTGCTAAGAAACAGTGATGCCTCTTGACTACATAAGGGAAATTTCGACAACGTTATCATGACACAGCATCACAACCTGTGATAGCTTTGTTTCTTTATACGTTATTATAACTTAATGTTTACATGGATGACTTCTTGCATCGTGTATTATGCAGATAGAGACACGACTTGTTCATACACGTATACACAATACATAATTGCGTATGCCTTTGTGTATTATACTCCAATATGCGATTGTCCACATACACCAATTTCCCTTTCTCGTTGGAGTACAAATGCTTCTCTACAATAATGCATCTGTCTATTGCCACAACGTAATGTGTAAATATAAACGATTGTTTTGTAAACAGTAGGCAGACTACATGACAATATCATAACAACTGGCCTTTATACCCACAACAGATTGCCGATCAGATCGGAGGTTGACCGACATGATATAGCAAGCTCTGGTTCTTTGAATATATAAAACAAAATAAAAAACATGTTGTTTGTGGCATGCTATGACGTCATCTTACCAGCGTCTGGACCATGTTCATCCTCTGAGTTCTGAGCAGATTGACGCACTGGAAAACGTCAACTTTGCCTTCTGCCTTTGCCTGTTCGATGAGGATGTCGATGGCTATGAAAGTTCCCGTCCGTCCAACGCCCGCACTGTGAAAATATCGTAACAACATTATGTAACAATGATGGTGGTAAATAATAACAAACGGCCCTACTTTGAACACCTATAACAGAACAGACAGTCATGTTTGCATCGCATTTTAAATGAGATTATATAGACATGAGTAGCATATATTTCCCAGGAAATGCCTAATAATTCTAACCATCGCCGAGGCCAGATGGAATCGCCAACTCTTTAGATTCACCTGCAGTGTACGACGAAAGGTCCGCGTTTCTCAGAGTCGAAGCCGTGCACCTTGCGGTGGAACGCCAGGAGAGGGTAGGCGTACTCCGGAGTCCCCTTGTCCGGCCAACCGGTGAAGTGAAACTGGCGCATTCGTCTCATCTTTTTCAACTTCTGTTTTACAACATAATAGCGAAGTTATTTTCAAGAATCTCGCGAAAGATTGCGGAATACGTTTAATTACTTTAGTAGATCAATTTGTCATGTGTTTGTTCAATGAAGTCCGTTAGAGCAAACGTTTAGCATCCCAGTGTTATCCCAGCACTTAGCTTACATAATTGAATGTTTCTCTTTACATACAATATTAATTATCACCCTAATTTATCACATACAATATAACAATACATAATAATCATTATACTGATGTCATTACCTTTACTCACATATTCACTTATCGCCGACAAACAAGAAAACTCTCCCCAATTGTTACAAAGTCACACATGTAACTAACCATCTGCGCAAAGAGACAGTTGATCACCTGCAATTCCCATTTGTTCAGATAACTGACCTCATTCTTCAACGTAAATTGCCGAATCACATAATCGGCGAATTTCTCTTCGCTGATGCTCTCCACGACGAAACTTCCCCAGGTCTGCGGCTTTCCTTTCTCTGGCCAGTAGCGGCTACACTTTTCCTGTACATATTTGTATATTATATATTGGCTTATACATCATTTGACATTACACGAGAACATTTAGCTGAATTGGTCCCATAGTAATGCATTCGTGTCATCGTCAGAGATATTCAATATAATTTCAGTGTCTCCACTCCAGAATACACTACACATTAAGCCAATGTGTTCAAGTTGTTTTTCCAAGCATGATCAACGCAAAGAATGGATCAAGTGTTTACTGTCTCATCGAATATACCACACATCCAACTTCCAATATATATTACAGGCGGATCGGCCCGGAGATTGTACTAGACATGGTAGACTTTTTGTGCAGTGGTGACATGACTGTCATAGTTATTGTTGTCACAGTTACATTGAATTTATGTTTTTCTTTCAAGCACGTATTAACATCACTTGCTGAAACCCATTACATTTTCACACAATTACACTTATACTTGTTGTATCAGTACATACATGTGTACGTTGTTTTATATGATTAAACTTATATCTTTTTTTCTTAACTACCGGCACTACCAAACATAATGTTAAACAAAGGGGATATTTTATCGGCACTACCAAACATGCTGTATTTCACGCAATTATGAGCTTTTTCTCTGTTTTCCGTAGTAAAATGTTTGCCTCTGTTGATTACAATACCCCATTGTATTCAAATACACTAAGCGTGATGGTCGTTTGTTTGGTTTGTTCACATTACGATTTGTAGTAAGAAGATCGGTTAATGTGCGCGTACAAAATACGTTATGGTACATATCTGACTGATGGTGAGATACGTTTCAGGTGCAACATTACTACAACAATAATTTGAACGATTGAACATACTTGCTACATATCGACAGGGCGCGATACACCTGTTAAGCATAAGGCAAAACCATAAACAGAGTTTTGGTTTGATGTGTACTAAGAAACTGACCTTGCCCATTTCAACGAGGTTTGCCAACATCACGATCGTGTTCGACTTCTCCTGCCAGATCATGCTAAACATATCTTCGATGTTCCAGTCACGTGGACCTGTCCATAGACAATACGACGTCATCCCGATGCAACCATGAAATGTTGTATGTACATTTATATTTGGACGTGTATTTCTGTAAACGGTATCCTTATTGTCAGATTGTCCGGTAAGAGTAAAACTAGCGTAACAAAACTGCGAATGTTGATTTCAATTCCAAGCACAACTACGCATACGTTACCTTGGCTGGCGATGTAAACATTCTTCTTATCGCTATATCCCTACAAAAAGAAGAATCAATTGAAAAACAATCATATGCATAAATACCAACTTTGTTTATATCTCGCTTTTGTTTCATTTAAAAACGTACTCATTACACAATATTCAAACGGTGTCTTACGATATAACATCACACTGAAATATAAATAGTTAAGTTGTAATTATGCATGTTGCATACTGTAATTATTTGCTTCTTGTTATATTTATGGTAATTGGGCAAGTATTTTAAGTGACACACTTCTTGCCCTTTTCAACATCAAGACTGTGGTTTATATTTTATGTTTGGCTGTTTTTTTTTTTTTTTAATAAAATAAAGACCTGATATATACAGAATAAGGGGAATGTTTTATATGGCTAAACAGTGTGCACCTTAAATAGTCCTGAATAATTTGTAACATTCACTTACCACAATGAACAGACAAAAGGACATTGCAGTTATATTAGAAACACAGCTGTTATCTGGTGCACATGTAAATGAGGTTGTGAATCAGGCAACGAAGATGGCAAAATTGTCGGTAGAACATTTGGAGATCAAATGCATTCTTATCACATCTTATCGCATTTAGATTGTGCAGTAGTGGTCCCTTATAAGAAGAAACAAAGAAGTGTCATATTGTCAGAGGATAACTATCAAATAATTATCAGGAATGAAAATTGTAATTACAGAAAGGCATAACACAATTAGCTTACTTACAGGCATACTGACTGACCAGCGTTAAAATGTAATCACAGGGACGGATTTAGGCTTCTTGGCAGGGGGGTCTCAGTCAGTCGTAGTCATATGGGGGGGGTAGAGACGACCCATGTGTCGTTCTACTTACAGAAGGGTTAATATTAGACGGCTGCTAATACTTCAGTTTTTACACTGATATTAGTTCCGATATAGGCCTATATACGTTGCATATAAGTATATAAGTACCTTGAATGACCATCTTTAACATGTAACAAGTACCCTGACTGACCGTCGTTAACAAGCAACTCATGGGCGTCCGCAAGTGCCCCCTCTTGCCCCCCTGGATCTGGATTTTTTCGGACGTATATTGGTGAGCTCAAAGTAAATGTTAACTTTACATCTTATAATATATATATATATATATATATATATATGTGTGTGTGTGTGTGTGTGTGTGTGTGTGTGTGTGTGTGTGTGTGTGTGTGTGTGTGTGTGTGTGTGTGTGTGTGTGTGTGTGTGTGTGTGTGTGTGTGTGTGTGTGTGTGTGTGTGTGTGTGTGTGTGTGTGTGTGTGTGTGTGTGTGTGTGTGTGTATATATATGTATATATCTTCTTTTTTGTCCCTCCCTGCAATAATTCCTGCGGACGCCCCTGCCCTGACTGACCATAATGTGGTTGGCGTTGATGTAGTCACTTTTTCCGTTTTCTGCCGAAAGCACGACACGTGTAAGGTCATCTACAAAGAAACCAACGAATGTTCACTGTTGTACCAAAGTGGTCGTATGTGGTGTGACACTCACAACTCACATGTGAAATTATGTTCCAATCTTAAACATGGACCTTTCGTTTCCAAAATGTATGGTAGAATAAACATATTTGTGCAACTACGTACTTCGTACTCACAGTCTATGATGTTAAGAAACCTGTTCCTTGATTTGTTCTCTGGTTTCTTCGCCACTTCGCACTTTGCGTGGATGCCGAAAGGAGTATCCTGTATTAGAATACAATTACATCAGGAAGACTGTTGTCAATACAAGAACAATCAATTCGCTGTGCATTGTTACGAATTGACACTGTACCAACCGATGTAAACTAAGACATAATTCGCATGTATAGAAACACGATTTTACCTATTTAAAAAGCGCCTATCGGGTCGTTGTGAAACACATACGTAATTCAAATTGGACGCGATGACAAAATACCGAAAAAAAATCGCTTGCATCTACTGCGAAATAAACCACGATTGTTTGGAATGAAAGTAATTACTGTTTAAATACATATATCGTACATACGCACACACACGCACGCACGCACGCACGCAGCACGCACGCACGCACGCACACACACAACCACATCATGGCTGTAGCAGGGGATTATGTTGCAAAAAAGGCGTTATATGCTCTTAGATGGTATTTAAATAGTTATGCTGTGCATTTTAGGAGGTTCGGGAATGCCTCATTGGGTTTGGCAGAAATAAGTGTGGGAGCAAAAATCCTAGTCATCTGGTACTATTTGCCAGTGTCTATAATACATTTTTATTTATGTTGTGAATATTTTTTTAAAGAAATATTACTGTTGTACATATAAATAAGGTGAGTCTTCGAGTAACTAACGGCGAACTCCTTCTCGAAGCCGCTGTGCCGTCTCTTGTCGTCGACGTAAGCGGCGAGGTCGCCGGTTGAGACGCCGTGTGTCACCTGCTGCGTGTTGGCGTAAATCACCGTCGAACTTTCCGCCTGGTCCAAATTATGATTCCCGTCCTCTTCTTCAGCCGCATTGCCATCATCGAAAGCAACGTTCTCTTCTCCGGGACCTGTTTACATATCAACACAATTCAACCCCCGTCCTGTTAATTGACACTATGTTTCACATTTACGCGTTGTGTCCTATGACAGGTGAAGAGAGAACCAGCCATGTGTGGATCAAGCCGTTCAGCCGCTGAGCCACGATGCTATGTGCATTACCAAACATAAAAGAAGATTGTTATCATACCAGTTATTAGCCCATTATATGTATACTCCCTTATGATATCAGACATCCACTGTGCCTCTGCTGCCCACCTACACATGTTATGGGTTGTTCTTTTTTTGACCAATACAATTATCTACTGATTGTGTAAATGCTTGCAGCGTGAATATATTCAAAACAAAATTGCTAAAGAGTGGGTTATATATAGATAATCGTTGGACTCTCGATAAGCCAATGGTTTCTTTGTCCACTTTCCGTCTGGGTGTGTTGCTTTAGATGACAATGTTGTTATATATTATATGCCAACCTCATTAATGCGAACAGAAAATACAATATTCAATACTTGACTAATAATGTGAAGCTTGTGTTACAGAGGGAAACGGTCTTGCAACAACCCTATTCAGACACGGCTTAATATCCACATGGATGTCTACTATTTTTGTGTTTTTGCTCGGCTGAATTTCCAATATACGTACTTACCTGCTTTGTCGGGTTTCATGAAACTAACGACGTTGTTTGTGGTTCTCCGCTGTTGCTCTGCTCGTCTTCGTCTGAAACGCGGTACACAGGAACGTATAAATTAGATATATATGTTCGATTGTATTACTAACCCAAAAACATCCTCAGAGAAACAACAATATCTATGCCAAAACCAAACAAAGAAACTACAAGGTATCATCAAATTCATCAGCAGTGTAATAGCAAACGCGTTGGCAAAACAACACCCCAAAAAATAACAACTACTATAATTGATCAAAACATTTAACCTGATAGGAAGCCAATGAAGTTAAATGTTTTTATCACGGCCTCGGTAACACTGTAGTAGTTATTGGTGGTGGTAGTGCTGTTGTTACCAGTCAATGCTTATATATGTGCATGTTTTCTTGTGTACGTGCGTGATTTTTAAAATGTATTAAAAATAATGTGGAAAGGAAAGCACAGTCACGTAATCTAAACCATTAATTGCGTCTACCTGAGAAGAACGACGCTAACGACGACAATGACGCCAGCAATGACGATGATGACAGCCACCGCCACTCCAGCTGTACCGCCCGCTCCTAGTCCTCCGCTAGTCTGCGCCTTGCCCTCGCCATCACCCTCGCCCGCGACAGTTCCTGGGGTAGTACGGCGTAGTGGCGTTGTCATTACAATAGTTGTTGGCGCTGGAGAAATGAATTACGTTGTCTTAATCAATGTTTCGCGCCGATAATGGCTGATTCTCTAAGATCGTGTTGATAATAATTGATCTTACAGCAAGAAAGGTGGAAAACATGACGTATGAAACACCATTTATAAATCTTTGAACAGTTTCATTGTTGTTGTATCCTGTGTTACCAATGCTAATCCACAGGTCGAGTTAATAAATAACCTGTAGTAATAATAGTAAGTAGTTGTCGTTCACCAAAGTTATTGAATACCCACAGGCGGAAATGCCCAATAAGCAAGAAGAGGACCTGTAAGAACGTGTAAGAATGTTCGAATACATATGCTGTACAATTTCTTACGTACTTCCATGTAGCAGAAAAAAACAGTATACGTCTATCCAGTAAAATACTACTTGGAGAGGTATCACACGTTACTGTGTATTACATTTATGAACAATCTAATGCAGGCAAACTCACAAACACGCACGCTTGTTCGCATGCATTCACGAATACACACAGATATGCACGCACGCACGCACACACGCACGCACGCACGCACGCACGCACGCACGCACGCACGCACGTCTGCATGCATTCACGAATACATACAGGTATGCACGCACGCACGCACCCACGCACGCACGCACGCACGCACGCACAAACACACACACACACACACACACACACACACACACACACACACACACACACACACACACACACACACACACACACACATACATTTTCAGGATCCACAACGTACGTGTCGTGAGATCTGCGACGAAAGTATCGCTGGTGGAACTGATGTTCTCGTTGTTGATTGCGGTAACGTTCACTTCGTACACTTCGTACGACAGCACGTCGATGGTCAACCGCGTTTGGTCAACTGTTTCTGCCTTCATGTACGACCAGTTGTAGTTTTGTGACGTTTGGATTTTGTACCACACGCTAAGAGCTACTATTTCATCACATCCGCTGCCATTTATCGCCTGTAATACAAACGACACAAATGGGTTTTAGCGGTTTGCTAGTAGAATTTATGCATATATATATATATATATATATATATATATATATATATATATATATATATATATATATATATATATATATATATATTATATACATGAATATAATATCACAAATACGTATATCACGTGTAAGAACGAGCTAATGCACACTCACAAAGAAATATACGCACTATGGCACATACACTCACACGTTGCTACACAAAGACACATACGTAAACGGACGTGTAAAGTAGCCGCATAACTATGGAAATAAAGACCATCTCAATAACGTCTTATTAATGGTTCGATTAGAACCAAATTAGTCTTAAAAGAAATCACTGGCCTTCCATGTGACAACCATGCTGGCATTCGCGGCTCCCATCGACGTTAACTTTGTGGCTTCCTCAATGATAGGTGTGTCCGGAGCTGTAAACAAACGTTATATTGATCATACAACGTCCGCTAGATTACATGGCGGCTTTAATATCAGATTTCATTATGATATGATAAATTAATTTGATGCACATCTTGACTTATAGCCACATATTGCCAATGGTGATTTGGCACTTAATGTATTAATAAGAGGAAGATCGGCAAGGATAATGAAGTCAAAAGGATATAAATTAATTAGAGAAAGTTCATAAGAGTTCAAACTCTGCATAATACCTATCAAATTATTTCCTTTCCAACATAGACCTCTTGAGGTTCTGTGTGATATATATATATATATATATATATATATATATATATATATATATATATATATATTTATCAGTGGCCTAAACAGGAATAACCCATAATGTATTTATTAATGTTGCAACAATCCGAGGGGTTACAGCTTAATGCTAAAGAAGGCGTATTCTGTAATCATTTCTTCACAAATCGTGTCATCTATTGTTGGAACAAACTTCTTGAAGAAGTCGTGTCAGCACCTATTCTGAACACCTTCATGAAGAAATTGAGGCATCGGCCGAAAGAGACTATACAACCAAGAATACCAAGTAAGTAACTGAAATTGTACCTATGCAACTAGTTTTGAAAGTAGCGACGCCCGTGGCTGTTTCTCCTTTGTATTTCTCCCCATGTTGGCGATAAAGTTCAACCTTGACTGAATAATGCGTGTTGAACACGAGTCCAGCAATCGGTGACTGGAACCGATTACTCCCAACGTCTTGTGATATTTCCGCGATTTTCTTCCATTTCTCTCCTTCGGCTTGAAGCCACACGACGTAATAGTAGTGGGCCTCCAGACCAGACGGGATGTCATTAGCTTTGGGCCAACTCACTACAACGGACGAACTGTTAATGACGTCAACATTTGGCTTTCGTGCGTCTTCGAAGTGTGGGATCGCTGGTGGAATAGAGACAATGTATTGTTAATGCTTAGGTATTTTGTGCTTTAAGGACGAAAATGGTAAAATGAATGCGCATTATTTAAATATATTTGAAAATGTTGTTAAGAAATGATCTGCTTTGTTGTTTATATAAGGACGTGTCTTTGAAATGCTTAATGCCAAAAGTACATGATTTAATCTTAAATAAACGATTCTCGTATTTGTTGCTCTCTTATATGCGCGTTGTTGAATCGAAGGTATTATAGCATCATATATGCTTACTTTAACAGTACAATTAAATACAATTAATAATTTACGCAACTTCATCATGATTGTGCCAGCGAGGTGCATTGTACTTACGAATGTATGTTTTGCAAACATCCGAAATGAACCAGTCTTCGCAACCGTTGGTACAGTGTCCGTTCTCAACATTGCATGGTGAATTGTCCTTGCAGTGTCCGCAATCGAACTGACAGTTTATCCCATACGTTCTTCCCTCGCAAGCTGCAGATAAACACATTACAAACATAATCACTTCAGGCCAGACCAATTTTATTAAGTTAAGCGGCTGAATCTCTCGACATTAACATGCTAAGTCGAAATAAAATTAATTATATCAAACAAAGGCATATACATAATATGACATTGTATTAAAATGTGGATAAAGTAACTGAATTTCTGGGAAACAATGTACTCCGAATTATGTGGAAGTGAATGTACGTCCAACAATATGGTTTCATAATACTACAGTTTTAATTACCATATCGAAACGTTAAAGTATTAAAAACATCCCATGGGTACAACACGGACATACACACAGATATGCATATGTACATACATAGCAACATGACAATGAACACAGTACAAGATACAACATTGTGTTTTACACTTCCATGTATCGGTTTATCTGATTCTACTAAGCGGCAGATATGATTACGTTAAGCGGTATATTTTAACACAAATAGTAAACGATTCCGTCCCAGCCGTTTTTATCCTACTAAACGGCTGATTATGTTAGCCGTGATTATGTTACGCGGAATCCACGGTACCGTTAATGTAACTGTTAACACTATTACAACAAGTGCATCGCAATTATTGAAATGCAAACTTTTTTCCGGAATAATGAAATATATTTTACATTACATTATATATTTTATATTTATCCACCCACGTTTCTTGCAGTCCGGTTGTTTTCTGCCAGGAGCGCATTCGTCACAACCGATGACGTCATTGCATGTAGAAAGACAATAATTATTCTGACAATCTGTGAAACAAAAATTGTGATAATCATTTACGTTACACTTCAACAATAAACACCAGCAGCAGCAGGAGTCAAGGAAATATGTCAGACACAAAGCTAGGAAATTAAAATAGCCGAGAAAAACGTGTTAAAATTCAATAATGTACAACTACCACCATGGACCAAACCATTGTTTATTCAAGACTGAAGGATGCCAACAACTACTAGGAGGATAATAACGGGGAAGATGATGACGAATGATGTCCACACAATTTAATGTGGTGAAACTGGTGATTGCTTCTTGCTACCAATTCCAAGAGGGAACTCACCTACAATTCTTACATTTGATGTAACTGGCTAAGTTTCAAATGCGTTGTCTGCAAGGTGGTGAAGTGTAAGACGCTTTGAGCGGTCCTGCTGAGGACTGGATACCGCGCTATATAATAACTTGTATTTACTTTTCTTCTTTGATAAATGTAGTTGTGGTATGAACGCTAACATATGTATTATCACTGCGTCGGTGATAAAACACATACAACGTATTGCTGTGTCTGAATGTCGTCCACTCAGAGAGCAGAACATACAATTGTACTCCATAATAAAATAAATGTGCATATTATCGTATACACATTAAACTCATCGACTAAACACATGAATTCCACTCACCGACAAATAAGTGACCAATCACCACCACCTCACATAAACCAGCTAAATGTGGCTGGGTACCTCCGTCCCGCCTGAACAGGAGATAACGACCGATCGCTGTACAAGTCTCTTCGACGGATCCCGAAGCTGCCACACTGCCTTTATGACTGGCGCACTGGGAATAATTGTCTCGAATGTTGCCAACACTTAATGTGAAGCTATTAAGTCGCACCGCGCCTGAAATTACGCATAATCATAACACAAACAAACATTAATTGTGAGTGCAGGTTCATGGAGAACTAATTATGCCTCTGTATAAAGCAATAATTTAGAATACTGTTTACAAACTTGGATGCCGTATCGTAAGAGGGATATATATATATATATATATATATATATATATATATATATATATATATATATATATATATATATATATATATATATATATATTATATAATTAATACAGAAGAGAACAACTAAAATTATTTTAGAAGTGAAGTAACTTAATTATGAAGAACGCCTTAAAAATGTGGTCTAACAACCCTGAAGACAAGGAGGTTAAGAGGAGGTTAAATTAAAGATATTTAATGAGTATGAAAATATTGATTTTCTCACTTAAGAAAGAAAGTAGAACTAGAGGATATGAGGTAACATTAATAAAGGATTAGTGTAGATTGGATATCAGAAAGTATTCATTCTCACAGAGGACAATAACTTAATGGAACATATTGTATACAGATTGTGTAAATGCTAGCAGCGTGAGTATGTTTAAAACCTGAATTGACATATATATCAGGAGGGCGGGATACAAATAGATGAACAATTATTGGATGGTTTCCTTGTCCACTTGCCATCTGGACCTCTGCCTTTAATGGCAATCTTGTTAAATCTTGTTAACTCATGGGTGTGTATAAAATATAGGCAAAAACAAAAATCAGCGTCAGAATTAAAAACATAATTAGATAATTGTGCTGCTGCAAATAATAGTGCCTTAAAATAAATATATCCATAAGCTATGGCATCAATCTGAAACATCGATGATAATGATGAAAATGAAAACCGCATTATGTGATAATATATAACTTGCCACACAAATGCAATATATCGAAACATACTGAATCGATTTTTATAAAATATCACAGGTACAATGGTATAATTTGTGTTATGTACGCGACCACTTCCTCTCAACGGAATTGCTGTGAAATTTTAACAAAGTTGTTTTCTCATCAAACCTCGCATCTTAGCCCATATATATGCATAAAACAATACGTTTTTATCGAATTTCGAAAAGCAGCAAGAGCTACTTGAAACACTTGATGCATATGAAAAAAAAACATCAACGGACAAGTACTGCAACGAGGTGTCACCAACGATGTGTGTAAGGTATCGCTTCGTAAACCAACAATGGCGTTAACGGAACTGCTTGACAATGGCAGGAGTTTAAAAACATCGAAGTGTCAGTCTGTCGAAATTGCAGCAAGCAATCGAGAACGGGCAAATATATACCAGCTTCATCAACAAGCTCGACAACAAATCAATGAGAAAGACGCAATCATGATGAGAGATTGTGGTTCCTACTTGGACATCGTTGACGAGACAACCTATAGTGAAATGAAGAATCAATGAGAAAGACGCAATCATGATGAGAGATTGTGGTTCCTACTTGGACAACGTTGACGAGACAACCTATAGTGAAATGAAGAATCAATGAGAAAGACGCAATCATGATGAGAGATTGTGGTTCCTACTTGGACAACGTTGACGAGACAACTTATAGTGAAATGAAGAATCAATGAGAAAGACGCAATCATGATGAGAGATTGTGGTTCCTACTTGGACATCGTTGACGAGACAACCTATAGTGAAATGAAGAATCAATGAGAAAGACGCAATCATGATGAGAGATTGTGGTTCCTACTTGGACATCGTTGACGAGACAACCTATAGTGAAATGAAGAATCAATGAGAAAGACGCAATCATGATGAGAGATTGTGGTTCCTACTTGGACATCGTTGACGAGACAACCTATAGTGAAATGAAGAATCAATGAGAAAGACGCAATCATGATGAGAGATTGTGGTTCCTACTTGGACATCGTTGACGAGACAACCTATAGTGAAATGAAGAATCAATGAGAAAGACGCAATCATGATGAGAGATTGTGGTTCCTACTTGGACATCGTTGACGAGACAACCTATAGTGAAATGAAGAATCAATGAGAAAGACGCAATCATGATGAGAGATTGTGGTTCCTACTTGGACATCGTTGACGAGACAACTTATAGTAAGACGCAATCATGATGAGAGATTGTGGTTCCTACTTGGACATCGTTGACGAGACAACTTATAGTAAGACGCAATCATGATGAGAGATTGTGGTTCCTACTTGGACATCGTTGACGAGACAACTTATAGTAAGACGCAATCATGATGACAGATTGTGGTTCCTACTTGGACAACGTTGACGAGACAACTTATAGTGAAATGAAGAATCGCATTAAAATGTATAAATGCAAAAAACAAACTGTACGGTTACGCAGGATCAGTAATTTTATCATTGGGGGCAGCTTACTGACATGATAAAACATTAGGCAAACTGGTCCCATCAACCATGTTAAATGCTAAAAAGGAATCATGGCAATCTGAGTGTCCAGACGGCAGAAGAACTTGTCGAATACTCAAGTTGTCAATATCGTCAACCCAGAATTGTTCAGTGGAGTCGGACAACTAAAAGACTATTTATTGCACTTGTAAATCAAGCAATCCACCGAACAAGGCGCATCACCCCAACAATAGACTTAAAATCTCAAATATATACCTGCGTTCAGCTTGTGATTGGTGAAGACTTTAGTCAAATAGCAACAGTCACGACGCGTGTCGCATTCGATGGTACAAGCGTTTATTTTTCGGACTAAACTGTGCATCAGAGATCATCCAAGACAAAATTGCACAGGTGATCAATGGAATACTTGGTACGCGAAACATTTCTGATGGCATCATCGTGTTTGGTAGCACTCAAGACGGTAAATCGACGGAACATATCTTAAAGCAATGCATCGCTTGCTAAGCTACAGGATCGGAAGTAGTTTCAGCAGATTTCAAAGGCCCATATGATCTGAACCGCGAATACATACGTACTGATGGACGAATACTCTCGTTATCATGTGACCCATGTAGTAAAGTCTACAACTGCTGCAACCGTGATTCCAGTCCTGGATTCCAAATTTAGTATGTTTATATTTAGCGGAACCCGTGGAATTACATCATAGACGATTTATTCCTCTATGGCCAAGAGTTACAGTATTCAGATCGCCGAGGACGCGCTTGCGCATCGAATGTGCAAACCGGAGATAACGTTCTGATAGAGTGGCGTCAATTACACAGTGTCTCGCCAAAGTTCAACCTGGAACCATACAAAGCGGTGGAAGTGTGAGGGACGATGATCACAGCTTAGCCTCAGACTGATGACTGATGGTGGTCAAGAATATCTCAAGGACGTCGATACAAAACGTTCTAGTTCGAAATGATAGCTTATACTCCGCTCACATACTGTTATGACTGCATAGATAGAAAACTCGATTAGCAGTAGTATATGGACTTGATACCATGTAATATAAATCATATAATAAGCTTCTATTCAGTAGCTTGAGAGACTGTCAGATATGAAAATACCTTAAAATGCATATTAACATTAAAATAATCGAACGTCGAGTATTTTGCATCGTAAGACACATTTTAGGTAAGCATTTTCTTGTTGCAGTTAATAAGTTGATATATTATATTACAGTTGAGAGAGTGCAAGTTAGCGAAAATAATTGAGAAAATAGCGGGAGTGAACAGAGTAGATAAACAAAGAATGGAGGAGGTTGGGGTGAAAAGACTTTTCAGGAGGAAGCTGATGAGGAGTTAGCACGTACTCACACAGACATAGACACACACACGCACATGCACACGCACGCACGCACGCACACACCCACACACACTATAATTACGCTCTACGATAACACTAGTCATATTCCGGCACACCTATGAATTATTTAAAATATCAGATTGGTCAATCCAAATAGTATACTTACTGCCAGCGCCCTTCCTATTGTAGATGACAACTCTGTCAATGCTGAACTGTTTGCCCAGATCAATCATCCACCAAGCGTTGGTACCAACTGGATGTGCGCAGCTGTGGTGTTCTAAGTCTGGATCGGTATTCCCATCAATTGCATTGTTGGCTGGGAATTTCTTACTCCAATAGTTGCTCTTCTCCCCACTTTGGTTTGCCACCTTTTTGTAACCAACGTTTCCTGGTAAAAAAAAATGCATACTGTGTTGCACAGTGTTGTGTGGCATCATTGTTAATATAGCTTTCTACCGTGTTTGTGACGTGTGGACATCTGGTATCCTGGTGTGTCGATATATCAGTTTACTTTTATCCAGGGAAGCAGAAGTCATATTTACGCCAACCTTGGCAGAAAATTAGGCCACCCTCTAAAATGAGAAACCAAACGGTTCGGCCAGCTAAGTCCCGTTGCACTGAACCCTAATCAGGCTCAGTTAAGCAAGTCCTCAAATATTTGACTCTAAATAGTGCCTGTCGAGACTACTACATCTGTAAATGCAACATTATGTTCGCGACCCACCTGTCTGACAGGCTGTTCCGCTCCAACGGTAGTCCTTCGGAGGACCGTTTTGACACCGTCCTCCGTTGATACAGTCGCCAGTGATATTGTTGCAGCCGTTGGTACATCTGCAGGGAAAGATGCATGACTCTTGACCTTCTGAACTGCTGGCAAATCGACAACGGGCACCTACAACAGCGAACGCATAATATGAGTTCACAAAACAAATATTGTTATTTTAAGCCAGTTTACAAAAATTGTGCTATGTGGAATACAAATGATGTTCCCTTCCCCTGTTAAAAGGTAAGTAGTAGGTGTAAGTTTCTGAAGGATCCATTCCGGGCCCCACATGTCTGAACCACTTACGGTTGCGCGCGCAGCACACCAGAGCGCCCCCTGGCGCCGGTAGGAGCGCCCCCTGGCGAATTGATATAACCCTAAGTGTAACCCAAACCTGTTGACGGCTGTGTAACCCTAAGTGTCTGTCGTCTGGGATGAACCCTGACCTGACCCTGACTCTGACGGAGTGACCAATACCCCGAGTCCGAGTGGCGAGCTAACACTAACTGGACTCCCTAACGCCTGTCTGTTAACAGTAATCATTAACATGGTCATTAATAACTGAGATCAAAGGACCTAACGAGGAGACGAGAAGCGAACAAAACACGATATTCATCAGCAAAATTTCGTTATATGTCAATATTTTAAAATAATGCGCTCTTACACTTTATCCATAACTCCTACAGTTTACCCATAATTCCTACAATTTAACCATAATTCCCCTATTGAATAAGAGTACAAGAAAATGTTATTAAATATTTGAAAATAATGACACAATATTGTCCATAAACGTTAGACAGAGGACTCTAAAGTCTCTTGCTATACCGACGTATAGTTGACGTAAGCTATAAACGTGTCAGGACATGAAGCCGACGCAAGCCGCACACAGAACAATACCAAATAAGGACATGCAGCTGACGAAAGCCGCATCAGACGCGTCGCGGAAAGCGCACCAACAGCATATTGTCGTTATATGTCAATATCTAAAAATAATGCGCACTTACACTTTACCCATAACTCCTACAGTTTACCCATAATTCCTACAATTTACCCATAATTCCTACAATTTACCCAGCACACATATGTAGTGTAGTGTGTTTGTTCCTTCACCTAGCTATAAAAAGAACGGGACTTTAGCTTCATACGGATCGTGTTACTCACAGACCCCTTATATTCCGATTGACCAGGAGAGGCAAACTATTACCAAGATTAAACCTGTCTGGACTTCCGCACTGTGTGCAGTGACACTCTGCTTTAATAAAAGATGCATGAATATATGAATAATAAAGATGCACTCACTACTTACTGCGTGCAGTGATTCCATCATGCTGTTGCCTTAATTTATATATATATATATATATATATATATATATATATATATATATATATATATATATATATATATATATATATATATATATATATATATATATATATATATTCTGTATATATTTATTATTCATATATTCATGCATCTTTTATTAAAGCAGAGTGTCACTGCACACAGTATATATATATATATATATATATATATATATATATATATATATATATATATATATATATATATATATATATATAGCCACATCATGGCGCCTGATACATTGCGTCCATCATACAGTCCTCTGTCTTTCCTACCTCCAGTCACACCCTTGCTCCTTATACATTGCATCCACCATACTGTCCTCAGTTGCTCCTACCTCTAGCCACATCCTGGCTCCTGACACATTGCATCCTCCATACTGTCCTCAGTTGCTCCTACCTCTAGCCACATCCTGGCGCCTGATACATTGCGTCCATCATACAGTCCTCTGCCTTTCCTCCCTCCAGCCACACCCTTGCTCCTTACACATTGCCTCCACCATACTGTCATCTGTTACTCCTACCTCCAGCCACATCCTGGCTCCTGATACATTGCGTCCATCATATTTTACTCTGTCTTTCCTACCTCCAGCCACACCCTTGTTCCTTACACATTGCCTCCACCACCTACCTCCAGCCACATCCTGACTCCTGATACATTGCGTCCATCATCCAGTCCTCTGTCTCCCCTACCTCCAGCCACATCCTGGCTCTTTACACATTGCGTCTATCATACAGTCCTCTGTCTTTCCTACATCCAGCAACATCCTTGCTCCTTATACACCATACTGTCCTCAGTTGCTGCTACCTCCAGCCACATCCTGGCTCCCGATACATTGCGTCCATCATACAGTCCTCTGTCTTTCCTAAATCCAGCCACATCCTTGCTCCTTACACGTTGCCTCCACCATACTATCCTCTGTTGTTCCTACCTCCTGCCACATCCTGGCTCTTGATACATTGCGTCCATCATACATTCCTCTGTCTCCCCTACCTCCAGCCACATTCTGGCTCTTTACACATTGCCTCCACCATACAGTCCCCTGTCTCTCCTACCTCCAACCACATCCTGGCTCCTGATACATTGCGTCCACCATACTCTCCTCTGTTTCTTCTACCTCCAGCCACATCCTGACTCCTGATACATTGCGTCCATCATACAGTCCTCTGTCTCCCCTTCCTCCAGCCATATTCCGGCTCTTTACACATTGCGTCCATCATACAGTCCTCTGTCTCCCCTACCTCCAGCCACATCCTGGCTCCTGATACATTGCGTCCACCATAATGTCCTCTGTCTCCCCTACCTCCAGCCACATCCTGGCTCTTTACACATTGCCTCCACCATACAGTCCTCTTTCTTTCCTACCTCCAACCACATCCTGGCTCCTGATACATTGCGTCCACCACACTGTCCTCTATTGCTCCTACCTCCAGCCACATCCTGGCTGATACATTGCGTCCATCATACAATCCTCTGTCTCTCCTACCTCCAACCACATCCTGGCTCCTGATACATTGCGTCCACCATACAGTCCTCTGTTGCTCCTACCTCCAGCCACATCCTGGCTCCTGATACATTGCGTCCATCATACAGTCCTCTGTCTCTCCTACCTCCAACCACATCCTGGCTCCTGATTCATTGCGTCCACCATACTGTCCTCTGTTGCTCCTACCTCCAGCCACATCCTGGCTCCTGATACATTGCGTCCATCATACAGTCCTCTGTCTCTCCTACCTCCAACCACATCCTGGCTCCTGATTCATTGCGTCCACCATACTGTCCTCTGTTGCTCCTACCTCCAGCCACATCTGGCTCCTGATACATTGCGTTCATCACACAGTCCTATGTCTCTCCTACCTCCAGCCACATCCTGGCTCCTAATACATTGCGTCCACCATACTGTCCTCTGTCTCTCCTACCTCCAACCACATCCTGGCAACTTACACAGTGCCTCCTCCATACTGTCCTCTGTCTTTCCTACCTCCAGCCACATCCTTGCTCTTTACACATTGTCTCCGCTACACATTCCTCCGTCTCTACTACATCCTGTCAAATCCTGACTCTTTACACATTGCCTGCACCATACAGTAATCTGTCTCTCCTACCTCCAGCCACATCCTGGCTCCTGATAAATTGCGTCCACCATACAGTCCTCTGTCTTTCCTACCTCCAGCCACATCCTGGCTCCTGAAACATTGCGTCCATCATACAGTCCTCTGTCTTTCCTACCTCCAGCCACATCCTGGCTCCCGATACACTGTGACCACCAAACTGTCCTCTGTCTCTCCTACCTCCAGCCGCACCCGAGTGTACCCATTACCTTCTGGTTACCACACCTCACCACCCCCACCATAGATTAATGAGACGAGTATAACCATCTGACCACGCCACGCACGCTTGGTGTTGTATTCTCACTAGTGACACCCATCTACATATGGACACGCTCCATATAGTAGTAGTGAGTCGAGTGAAGCCATTACCTTCTGGTTGCCACACCTCACCACCCCCACCATAGAGTAATGAGACGAATATAGCCGTCTGACCACCCCCACGCCCGCACGGCCTTCACCTTCTGTCTATAGACCTGAACATATATGACACCACCCCACACTATATAGTCGTACACACACCTCCATAGAGACAGAGACATGTGGCAGTCAGCATGTCGGACACATACCTCCAGAGAGACGAATATCTGTGATCTGTGGCAGCCAGCGTATCTGACACATACCTCCATAGAGGCGTATACCTGTGGCAACCAGCGTATCTGACACATACCTCCATAGAGTCAGAGACCTCTGGTCTGTGGCATCCAGGGTAACTGACACATACTTCCATAGAAACAGAGACCTGTGGCAGTTAGCATGCCTGATACATACCTCCATAGAGACAGAGACCTGTGGTATGTGGCATCCAGCGTGTCTGACACATACCTCCATAGAGACAGAGACCTGCCGCAATCAGCGTATCTGACACATACATCCATAGAGACAGAGACTTGTGGCAGCCAGATACGCTGGCTGCGACAGGCCTCTGTCTCTGTGGAGGTATGTGTAAGATACACTGGCTGCCAAGTATATCCGTCTTTATGTATGTATGTGTCAGATATTATGGGTGCCACAGGTTTCTGTCTCTATGGAGGTATGTGTCAGTTACGCTGGCTGCCTCAGGCCACAGGTCTCTGTCTCTGTGGAGGTATGTGTCAGATACGCTGGGCGCCAACTGAGACGGTGAGCAATAGCAAGGCAGGCTGGAGACAGTTTCATAAATTATACAAATATATGCTGAGATGGTGAAAAACAGCAAGGCAGGCTGGAGACAGTTTCATAAACTATAGAAATGTATGCTGAGTCAGTGAGAAACAGCATGGTAGGCTGTCACTAGCGAGAATACAACACCAAGCGTGCGTGGGGTGATCAGATGGCTATATTCGTCACATTACTCTATGGTGGGGGTGGTGAGGTGTGGTAACCAGAAGGTAATGGGTACACTCGGGTGTGGCTGGAGGTAGGAGAGACAGAGGATGGTTTGATAGACGCAATTTATCAGGAGCCAGGATGTGGCTGGAGGTATGAGAGACAGAGGACTGCATGGTGGACGCATTGTATCAGGGGCCAGGATGTGGCTGTAGGTAGGAGACAGAGGACAATTTGGTAGACGCAATTTATCAGGAGCCTCGATGTGGCTGGAGTTAAGAGAGACAGAGGACAGTTTGGTGGACGCAATGTATCAGGAGCCAGGATGTGGCTGGAAGTAGGAAAGACAGATGACTATATAATGGACGCAATATATCAGGAGCCAGGATGTGGCTGGAGGTAGGAAAGACAGAGTACAGTTTGGTGGACGTAATGTATCAGGAGCCATGATGTGGCTGGAGGTAGGAAAGACAGAGGACTGTATGATGGACGCAATGTATCAGGAGCCAGGATGTGGCTGGATGTAGGAAAGACAGAGGACTGTATGGTGGACGCAATGTATCAGGAGCCAGGATGTGGCTAGAGGTAGGAGAGACAGAGGACTGTATGGTGCAGGCAATGTGTAAAGAGTGACTGGAGGTAGTAGAGACGGAGGAATGTATGGTGGACGCAATGTGTAAGGAGCAAGGATGTGGCTGGAGGTAGGAAAGACAGAGGACAGTATGGCGGAGGCAGTGTGTAAGTTGCAGGATATGGCTGGAGGTAGGAGAGACAGAGGACAGTATGGTGGACGCAATGTATTAGGAGCCAGGATGTGGTTGGAAGTAGGAGAGATAGAGGACTGTATGATGGACGCAATGTAACAGGAGCCATGATGTGGCTGGAGGTAGGAGCAACAGAGGACAGTATGGTGGACGCAATGTATCAGGAGCCAGGATGTGGTTGGAGGTAGGCGAGACAGAGGACTGTATGATGGACGCAATGTATCAGGAGCCAGGATGTGGCTGTAGGTAGGAGCAACAGATAACAGTATGGTGGACGCAATGTATCAGGAGCCAAGATGTGGTTGGATGTAGGAGAGACAGAGGACTGTATGATGGACGCAAAGTATCAGGAGCCAGGATGTGGCTGGAGGTTGGAGCAACAGAGGAGAGTATGGTGGACGCAATGTATCAGGAGCCAGGATGTGGTTGGAGGTAGGAGAGACAGAAGACTGTATGTATATATATGTATATATATGTGTGTGTATATATATATATATATATATATATATATATATATATATATATATATATATATAAATTAAGGCAACAGCATGATGGAATCACTGCACGTAGTAAGTAGTGAGTGCGTCTCTATTATTCGTATAATCATGCATCTTTTATTAAAGCAGAGTGTCACTGCACACAGTGCGGAAGTCCAGACAGGTTTATTCTTGGTAATAGTTTGCCTGTCCTGGTCAATCAGA
Organism: Lamellibrachia columna; assembly: GCA_963662155.1. Lineage (NCBI taxonomy): Eukaryota > Metazoa > Annelida > Polychaeta > Sabellida > Siboglinidae > Lamellibrachia > Lamellibrachia columna. Next base: position 40,202,449 of record OY759265.1, read on the forward strand.
ATATAAGGGGTCTGTGAGTAACACGATCCGTATGAAACTAAAGTCCCGTTCTTTTTATAGCTAGGTGAAGGAGCAATCACACTACACTACATATGTATGCTGGGTAAATTGTAGGAATTATGGGTAAATTGTAGGAATTATGGGTAAACTGTAGGAGTTATGGGTAAAGTGTAAGAGCGCATTATTTTTAAATATTGACATATAACGACAATATACTGTTGGTGCACTGTCCGCGACGCGTCTGATGCGGCTTACGTCAGCTGCATGTCCTGTGTGGTATTGTTCTGTGTGCGGCTTACGTCAGCTATATGTCCTGACACGTTTATAGCTTACGTCAGCTGTACGTCGGTATGGCAAGACACTTTAGAGTCCTCTGTCTAACGTTTGTGGACAATATTGTGTCATTATTTTCAAATATTTAATAACATTTGCTTGTACTCTTATTCGATAGGGGAAGTATGGGTAAATTGTAGGAATTATGGGTAAACTGTAGGAGTTATGGATAAAGTGTAAGAGCGCATTGTTTTAAAATATTGACATATAACGAAATTATGCTGATTAATATCGTGTTTTGTTCGCTTCTCGTCTCCTCGTTAGGTCCTTTGATCTCAGTTATTAATGACCCTGTTAATGACCACTGTTAACAGACAGTCGTTAGGGAGTCCAGTTAATGTTAGCTTGCCACTCGGACTCGGGGTATTGGTCACTCCGTCAGGGTCAGGTCAGGGTTCATCGCATACGACAGACACTTAGGGTTACACAGCCGTTAACAGGTTGGAGTTACACTTAGGGTTATCTCATTTCGCCAGGGGACGCTCCTACAGCCGCTAGGGGGCGCTCTGGTGTGCTGCGCGCGCAACCGGAAGTGGTTCAGACATGTGGGGCCCGGAATGGATCCTTCAGAAACTTACACCTACTACTAAGGTATAAATAAACACTGTACACACCTTAGAGGCAGAAAAATATATGACACTTGGCTGACTCCCAAAACTGTTGTTCAATAGCCGGGTATGTTGTTCTATTTTACGGAAAGTGTCATTCCTGTAGAATCACCAAACTGGAAATACATGTTTGAGAAACCCTGAGACACACCACCTTGTATGCCCCAAAAAAACATTCAAGACACAGCACCGTATTGTGGGGGACTACGACTACGCGAACTGGCATCTAACCTGGCTGCTAACCTGCTCTGTTTAGTAGTTAACCCGTGTAATAAGCAATGCTTGGTTCTGGTTAACGTGTTACCTTGCATGTACTCCCCCGACGTTCATTGCTTTAGAGAAAGAGGAAGTAATGTGACGCAAGGAACAAACTGTCGTGTCGGGGACAGTTGACTGACTCCCACAACGTTCTGCATTTGCGTTCATTAAAACGAAGGTTGTTACAACGGAAGGTAAAAACAACAGAGAGCACGAAGTAGTTTTATTGAAATGAAAGTGTAAATCTGATATATTATAAATGTTTTTTTCACTGGAGATAACGAAAAGAATTAATACAATTACTCACTGCAATGTCAATGTATACACGCTTGTATCAAGAAGCAGTATTTAGTTTCTGTGATGTTCTTTGTATCAATGTGTTTAACATTATATTATCGGCTGCACATTTTATATTTATAGGGGTATTAGCTGGTATACATGCTTTAATTTTAAAATATGCACTATGATGCGGTTATTGCCTAATGCCAATTTATCCTAGCATGTAAAAACTCATATTGCAACAATTGTTTCATTTATATTTAACAAAGACTAATGTCATGTGGCCTTTAGGTCATCGCATATTATTAACGTATATGGTGATTAGGTTAACATACACAGGACTGGTGGTAAACTAACTGGTCTGTAATGTTTAGCTAAAAGTATGTATGTGCGAACTGGACCGGTCGTTGACACGGATAGTTTGCGCATACTATCTAACTTGGACCAGCCCTTTGTAAACACAGTGCATTGCCACCGGTGATAATCTGAATTTGCTCTTGTACTCACGATAGACGTTGTCTGCTCATAATAACTCGAGTTCTTTGCATTTGTAATATTTGTCCAATGGGTCGAAAATCCCGTATGTGTGGTTAACGTTGACACATTATTTCAACCATGTCCATATACCCACATACATCAACGAACATATCAGCATGGATTCCATATCTATCACGAACTGTAAAACACAGTATATACACCGAATGAAATGAAATGAAACCAATGAAAACATAATTTTTAAAAGTCATATGAAATTTTCTTGAATGAAATATGGCAGAGTCTATCACGATCGCACCAATCCCTTGTCCGTATTCCTAAACACCGTGTTTTTTACAGACAAAGTGACCTTATAATAAGCACTGAAATAGTGCACCATCCCATGGTGCTGTTGGAAGTTTGCTACCATAGAGTAGTTACCAACCATTATTCTGTATGCCTTGATAATCAGGCAGGGAAAATTACTAACATTGAAGATAAATTATGTTGGTTACTTTAAGTTGCTTTCTTATCTTTACTCTCTTGAGCTAACTGCCGTTTATTTTTAAGACTTGTAGTTCTACAACCAGAATGTAGATCGCATTGCCCACACCATTACAGTAAGAAATATAAGGGGTGTCCATATTACGTACAGTTTCCACAATACCCTACATGAACAATAGATGTTGAATCCAACATTGATGATACTACAGTGAAGCTCTCTGGGTTTTTGAAAGGACACGTTTATTACAAACCAGCATATACGGCAACTGTCCAACCACTGGAGACTGTGTACTTGTTCGTGATATATGATTCACAATGGTCGCTTGAACAATTACAAAAAACGAAGGCAAATTCCGCAAAGTTGTGATGTTATAATGATTTATTATTATATGCCTTGCAGTGCCTTACTTAATTCGTTGGATGTACTATTTCCAAATCGTAATACTCTTGTTAAGTGGATCGTTAGGAACTAATGGTTTTCATCGCCTGATTCTACATCTGGTCTGAACGTATGCTCTAAGGTCAATTGGATACACCTTACACACACACACGCACGCTCGCACGCACGCACGCACACACACACACGCACACACACACACACACACACACACACACACACACACACACGCGCGCGCGCACACGCAGACACTCACACACGCGCACGCACACACACCCGCACACACACACACACACACACACACACACACACACACACACACACACACACACACACACACACACACACACACACACACACACACACACACACACACACACACACACACACATACACACTCAACTTGTATAACTCTACAAACTACACATTGCACGCATACGCTTCCTCATAGTGTCATAACTTTGTTTAGCCACTTAATGTTGTTATATGCGAACATTGTAACTTCTTCGTATATCCTACAGTAACGTGAAGATGGGATAACATATATTGCAGAAAACAGGTGTAGACGTAAACGTGAGTTATTTACATTTGAACACATAATAAGACTTCTGGCAAACATCAATGATTTACCATGATTTAGTGATCTGTTAATTAAAAACATATAAGAACGTTTTCATATTATATATATATATTATTTTACTTAGACCGTTGTTTTACTGTACGGCTGATCAGTTTGCAAACATTTTCCATTGCTATATACCATCGCTATATATACAGTTTGAAATAAATTTAACAATCTTACGTGTTACAATTAGATATGTTACAACGTCCATTTAACATTACAATTCATCGTCATATTTGCTATCACGTACGAACTAACTACACTGAAGAACACCAGACACGTATCTACAAGCCGCCAATCACTAACATAACTCGAGATCTTTGCATTTGTATTATTTGTCCAAGGGGTCCATGTTCCCGTATGTGCGGTTAATATTGACATTATAACACACATATAATAGCAATAAAATTAGCATACGTTAATATTAGTAATAACTTGATTAAATAAGCTATTATGCGTAAATACGTTGTTATTACCTATGTTCATAACAACTACCCAGCGTTTGTTAAATATCATATGCAAATATTCCAGAAATCGTGATATATGATAACAAGCAGTTGTATTAGTAGTTTAGAATGCATTAACAAATAACGTTATTGATTACTCTTCAATTAAAGCTACTTATATTAGTGACAAAGAAGCCCCAAGCGATTTGACATTTCGCTCGGTGTCAGCGTGTGACGTCAGTCTGGCCAAACGAGCATTAACAAACATTGTCATTCCATAGCAACGCAGAACATCTACATACGTTAAAAGCTTATATGTTGCAGTTGGGCAAAAAACTATGAATTTGGCTATGACACCAGTTTCATTATTTAAAATACTATTAAAACACTGCAACATATATAGATTTTAAATAGTAGCTAGGGTAGACCGAGAGGCACTTTGTGAACTGTGTGTACGACAGAAGGCGAGATAACTCTACTCAAAAAAGTTTGTTAAAAAGCTGCATCGACACAGTTGTAAAAAATTGCATATATCAAGATATTTTGGCAGTAAAATCACACAGTGTCCACATATTTTTCCACGTGTTGCAATATTCCTAACCACCGAGTAACGCAAAGACAAAGTAGGCCGCAGGGTCAACTTCCACGCCTAGGCTAGAGCTAGGCTAGACTCGACGACTGTGTCAATTAGCCTGTACTAACTAAACACGACATTTAAAAAAACAGTTTGATAAATAAATACGCATGGTACTACCAAAAACAACACTATTGCAAATACATTTATCTTATTGTATTTGATCCCGGCCATTATTTGTTTACTGCGGCGTGAATCCGAAGGCTTCGGCCAATCAGTCAGATCTGGTTTGACACAACTCGCTGTCTCTACTAACTTAGTTTTTGTGAATGTGACTGTTAACCGATAACTTTATGTCAGTTGCACCGTCAGAATCGCCGTCGCGCGACATTTTGCGTGATCTAAATCTTGCTAAAAGTTAAGTGCCTCTGAACCGGCACAAGAGAAGTTGGTTTGTTTGGCCAAAATGATGTCACGCGGCCTGACATCTACCGGCAAAAAGCCACAAACTGGTTTCGGAAAGAGCCTTCGGGAATTTAGGTATATATTGTTTTATGACTCAGTTAATGTAACTTTTTACAATTTCATGACTGAATATGAATAAGGAGATACAGCTCTATTCAGAACGAGTGAAAACAAGTAAATGTATCTGACCTTTGCATGTGACCTTTAACTAATTTGATATTACTGCTAAACCAGTGTGCCATTCGCTGTTACACGCGGGAAACACTTCAGCTGACCTTACTGTGAAACTGGCCATACAGACATTTAGCAAAGATACGTTTATGTAGTGCATATGCCCAATGTAGCTGTAGCACCAACTAGGTAGCCTATATACACACCTATAAATAAATGCTAGCCTCGACTTCGCTGCAGAACCCTCTGGTGACCTTGAACAGCAGAAAACTGCCGCTCTGAGCGTGAACTTTTCATTCCGTGTTAGAATTACGACGAGGGTCCCCCATAGCTTCTGTGTGACCCAAGCATCAAGTGTGACAACTGTGGTGTTGTTTTGGTCCAGCATGTAACAATTTGTTATGTTCCTCGAACTGGTGTGAACACTGTGAAGAGCAAGGAGTCAGCCAGGATCAGCCTGGTCAACTCTCGCCTTAAGCCACGAATACCTTAGCCATGCATATGCCTCCTGACAGAAGCTCTTTATTAAGATCGCACTGTCCAATGGTCAGGCAGTCAGGTCATAGAAACTGCCGTGTTGTAATTGTCGCCACAGTAATACAGTAATGTAGGCTTAAGTAAAAAGTAATATAATATGTGGCTATCAGATTGTATGTGAAACATAGAACATATAAAGTCAACAAACTAGCTATGTAATATAGAACGATATATTATAGTGTGATATAATACGATAAAATAAGCAGAATAATCTACAAAATAAATGTTCAGTGACTACCGACTAGTATATGAACTAAAAATACCTATTTTTTTAAATCATCGAAAGATATCAGTCGTTAAATCTGGTAAGGATCAAAATAGCAGATATCCAAAATGGTAAACACTGTGCGAGTCAATACCGATCACGGGCGTAATTTCAATCCTCTTGCCAATCACATGATCAATTTACGAAACTTCACCAACAGCGAAAATCATGCTTTTTCAGCATTTCGAATTTCACTTCACTTAATGCTTGAACAAGCATTATATAATTTAATAGTTAGTCTGATGGTTTCACACAAAAAAAACTACATACAAAAGTTGCACAAACGAGCTAGCATATTGTAGTGGATACTAGGTAAGTTTGGTTTTCGCAAAATTTATTTGAAATGAGACTAGCAAAAATGGAAGTGAGGAGGGACTTTTAAGCCACAGAACGTAGAAAAGCGATAGAATTGCTCGAGTGCAGATTCAACGGTAGCGTTAGTGGTCAGTGCAACAAGGCCCTAAAAACTGGAGGAATATTTTTATGTCTACAAATCGTTTATCAAGTTTATTCCACTTTTGCTTCAACCGCTGTGCCACGATGTAAACTTAGCGTTTGACAAAGGATGTGTTCCAGGTCAGCTTAACAGTTTAACTAAATATATTACAAAACATAACATACTGTCTAATTTCCAATTTGTATTTTAAAAAGGTTATTCTACTGACATGGCTATATCCAAATTAATCGTTATTTAAAATCCAAAATCCCCAAAAGGCACAAAATAATTGGGGGTCCCGTGCAATTTTTTTATTTATGACAACAGTAGCAGTAATATTTAGATACCAACAAGGCTACTGATTTTGTGAGGTGGAGTGGCGACCACCCTCCTGATATAGCCCAGTGAGAGGTAACGTAGGCCATCGCTACTATGAGAAAACACGCTCAAGAAGAGCCCCCGTCCCAGTCCTGCAGTTCTATGCCGAAGCTACAAAACTGATATCCAGTGGTCTGGATTTTGTGAAAAATATTCTTCATCGAAACATGTTCTATAATATCAAAGCAATCTGCATTAACCGAATAAGGTATTGCATTTTACATTGAGAACAATTAATATACAATTAATGTGTGTCTTACTAAATGCATCTTGGAAAATCTTTAGGAGAACACGGAATTGAATTTGGTGGATTGGATATTTGTCTAAAGCGTGCAATATTGATCGGATTATTACGTGTATGTTAAACATATACTTACAAGAGTCCTTGTTTAGGCAATAGTCGCTGTTAAAATTTAGCTATAATTATGAGTAATTTATGGTAGTTTATATAGTAGATCTCCGCGAGCGATAATTAAGGTTTGTTGTGGTCAGTTGATTGGATACATAATACGAGATTTAATATTATTGTAAATAATTTAGAACATATTAAAGATTGAGAACCTGAATATTTTGTTTTAGCAACATTTATTGTTAAAAGTTAGCCGTAGGTAGTAAGTCAGTGTAATTTAAAAGAAGGTCGCTGAAATTTCGTTAGCCGAGAGATATTACGTTTTGTTATCGTCAGCTGTTACACAGAAAATAAGTTGCAAGGCAGTAGGTGTAAATTTAATTAAGACCTAAGTAAAATAGCATAATGTGTGTATTACAACACGAAAACAGTCTTTGTGAATAAACGGATTGTAAACAAATATAAACTGAATTTCTAACATGGCGCCGCGCAAACGCCAAGTAAAGGCGAAACGTAATTTAACGTGCTCTAGCTGCGACAGCAGGTTAGACTTTGCAAAGTCCGGATGCGCAAATTCGGGGGCAGAGGTGCAGGCAGATGATGTTCATTTCGTGTGTAGGGGGTGTATGACAGTGAAATGTCTGCATGAGCAGGTAAATGAGTTAAGACAAATTATTTTGATCATGACAGGGCAGGGTGAAAAAGAAGAGAGCAGAGGTGGTGGGAATGATGAAAGCAGAGGTGGTGAGAATGATGAGAGCAGAGGTGATGAGACCGAGGAGAACAGAGGTGGTGAGAACAAGGAGAGCAGTGGCAATGTGAGTGAGAAAGCTGATAAGAAAAAGAAAGATGGAAAAAGGAAGAATGTGCAAAAAAAGGAAGATAACCGAGTGAGTGAAGAGGGGTTGTCAGGTGGCAGAATGGTCGAGGATAACAAGAGCAAAGAAAAAGAGAAAACTGTGGATCAGAAGAAGAAAGATGACGGGAGGCAGAGTATGCAACAAAAGAAAGGTAAGCGGGTGAGTGGAGAGGGGTTGCCAGGTGGTAAGACAGTAAAGGTTGATGATAGAAGGGAAAGGGTGCTTAGTGTGCGACAGGAAAGGAGCTTTGCTGATGTAGTATCACAGGGGAAGGCGAGGAAAGCCCGGGTATTTATGGGGGATTCCATCATTAGGAAAGTAGATAAAATTGTAAACCAGAGGAGATGACATAACAGTATGCCTACCAGGAGCAAAAATAGAGGATATAGCAGAGAAGGCAGGACAAGTCATGGGTGGTGGCACGGGAGGTGCTGTTCTCGTGCATGTGGGAACGAACAATGCCAAAAAGGAGGGAACGTCGGCCATCGTTGGTAAGTACAGGAGGTTGATCAAGACGCTTAAAGGACCACGAGTTGGACAGATTGTATTGTCGGGGATATTACCAATAATGGGAGGCAGGGGTGAGGAATAAAGAAACTGTAGGAGGATGGCGCACACACAAGTACAGAAGGTATGTAGGAGGAGGGAGTAGACTTCGTAGACATGTGGTTAAACGTTGTGGGAAGAGATGACTTTTTAATGAGAGATGTACTTCATCTGACAGGGAAGGGTGCTGCAGTTCATGGGTGTGAGTTTGTAAGAGTTGTCGACGAGGGCACAGGTACCATAAATTATGTTAACTAGATGCGCAGGGGGAACTGACAGAGATAACTCAAAAGAGAACTACTGCAAATACGCATCCAAAGAAATGTTACACACAGAAGACAGAGAGTAATCGTAGATGGTGAAATTTCAAACTGGAAATCTGTTTTGAGTGGGGTACCACAGGGATCAGTATTAGGCCCAATACTGTTTGTAATATATATATATATATATATATATATATATATATATATATATATATATATATATATATATATATATATATATATATATATATATATATAATTATGTTAATTTTGTTATATTAATAATTATTATTATATATATTAAACTCTTTATCACCGAATATATATATATATATATAAATGACTTGGAAGATGACATATCTATCAAAGTACTGAAAATTCCAGATTACACAAAAGTATTATAAATACTTTGGCCTAAACCCATATATTACAGCCCCGTCGGTGAAAGGTTAAGCAATTAAAAAATATATTATACGATTTCTGTTACAGATCACCTCGTGGCGCTCTGTACGACCAGGTAACCATCGACAAATGTGAACGGTCCCTTAGTAAAGAACCCGTATATAATAATGAACCCGTATATGATAATGACACAGCCATAGTTGGTATTGTTACCTAACACGAACCAATCGACGTTCACGGGCTTGAGAGAAACAGGAAGTAAAATGACACATAGAACAAGCTGTTGTGTCGAAGACAATTGACAACGTTCGGTATTTAGTGTTCGCTATTACGACCTACCTGAATTACAGTGATCAACCAGAACAGTCAGTAAAGCCACCAGTACGACCAACATCATGCGAGGGCACGTAGGTCCAAGACATCCCGCCATAGAAGCTAATGTAGTACGCTAATGACACTGTCGACACTACTGCTCCTACTGTGTTGTAGACGTGACCGCGACCCAGCATGAACGTTCACCTGACCTACTTCGCTTACTCCCTCACCCGTGTCGGCCCGCGGCGCACCCGTTATAAATATATCGTTCAGTGATACCGGTTTGCTCCGTAACGCACTTACTCGGACAAACAATAGAGCACATAACAACGGTGGAATTACTCGGGTGTCACGTCGACTCAACAATACCGTGGTGGCGTAGTGGCTAGTGCATCTAGAGCAGTGCATGGTACATGAACTATAAAGGGTCCAAAATAATGTTATTAAAAGGAACGTATAAATTTGATATAAGAACATGCATATCTTCACAAAGAATGATAAATAATTGAACACAAAGATAAATTGTCTAGCTTACCTCGCTGAAACACTAGCAGTGTGACTTCTAACAACCGAATTGTCAAATGTTTGACAGGACGATCCATAAAAAAATGTGTGACAATCGTTCGGCATAAGTTCACGGGCGTGGATTGCCCCAGAATGCATAATTTAAAGCACAGTGAAACAAAGTATACGTAGCCCTTAGCCTGGGGAGCAGCGCCAAATGTTTGTCAAATCCTAGATCCGCCCTCGGGAATGTCGATAAAAGTATCACTGCAGTGTTTCCCACCCTTGTTAATGTCATCGCCCCCTTTTGAAATGTTTCTTAGTCCATCGCCTTCCTACGGGAAATGCAGGGTTGGCATGTAACGAAGTAAAAGTACTTCGTTACAATACTTGAGTAGTTATTTCAAGTAATTGACGTGTAACGAAGTAGAATTTTGACTAAATACTTTTTACTTGTACCGAAGTAGTTTTATCTAAAGTAACGCGACTTTTTACTCCGTTACTTTTATTTACTTCGCAATATATTTTCGTTAATTTTTTTTGCGAAATCGCTGTTGCCGGTGGCGCTCCACCGTCAACGACATTTCACAAACTGTTCATAGTCGCCAGGCCAAAGGCTATTAATATCATTCAATCGCATGCCGGTTTGCGATCATATTTGCATGCATACCTCTCTTCGGGAATTCGACGCAACCACTGTTTTATATCTACGTCAGTGAACGAAGTCTGCCAAATACTGGGATAGGTCAGGTCAACGCCGTTCACATGAAATGTCACTTCGAGCACACATCGCTTGAACACCATCTCAAACCACGATACAAATGTCTCCGTTGCACCATATAAACTTTAAGTCAGTAAGTTTCCAATACGTATTATAAATATAAAAATTTGCAATTTCGACAATGTATTGATAATCCCCATACACTGACACAATTCTGATATTCGTGAGCGAACGCGCATCGTGGATCGAAAACGAGAACCGATTTTCGCCCATTGGCATTGTCAGCAACGACCTTACCGGCTTACGTCAGCATTGAACAGCATTTTACTTTCACGATTAAAATTCATATTGAGATGTTTAATAAATTCATAATAATGATTACTCTACAGAACTAAACAGTAAAGAATTGATACTCTGCCATTTGGCGGCATCTTTCCAGCAATGGCTTATTCAAGCTGACCCATAAATAATATCAAAGACACGGACAGGGACATGTCAGTTTTAATTGCAATTAGCAACAGCATTCCTCTGCTGCACTGGTCTGTGTTCTGATCAATCCTAGCCCCAGCTGGTACCAAGTAACCAACACAGCTAGCTGCTAAAGCGTGTTGTTTCAATGTTTGTGTGAGCTGATAAGACATGTCTGGGAAGACATGAGAAGGTGGGGGTTCACAAGCCAGATGGCTTCATCAACTAGGCATCAAATGACTGTTAATTTTACTATGGGCAGTGCTAGGTTGTATTACATCTGACCAATTTCCCTGAGAGGCTACTACTAGTAAGGACTGGCCCTCTACCTACTCAGATACAATCACACCTGCGTATACATATCCTGTTGTACAATCTAGCTCCTCCCATACCTCAGTGGAACAGATCGATAAAAAGACAGGTTATGCCTCATCATTAATTAAGTTCTGTATTTAACTGAAATTATTTGATGTTGTGAGCGCTCATTAAAGATAATGTAATTTTCCAAGCATCCAAGTGAGCACCAAGTTCAATGGTGGCAGACCGATTGACCAGCTAAGACTGTCTGGGAGCATATTGTTATATGGCAGAGTGGTAGCAAAACAGTTGTCAGAAGCAAGTTGTATAATTTATATAATATTACTCATGATTTTGTTGTTATTTCTAAGTGTTGTACTTTTACTTCTACGTTTACTTCAAGTACTTTTGAAAAGTAGTTTTACTTTTTACTCAAGTACTTTTTTTTACAAAGTCATTTTACTTTTACTCAAGTAGTTTTTAGGTGAATTACTTTTACTTTTACTCAAGTACAAAATTAAAGTAATTCAGTCAACCCTGTGGAAATGACGGAAATCAGAAAATAAATAATTCATGTGAAACCACAGTTAAAGCGTCTTTCTACAAGGTTGTATGTCGAAAACAACAGCAGGAACAGCAGCTTCTCCTCCCACAGCCGATGGTACTTTGTGGACGTGTCACCGCCGTTCTACAACGCCTAGTAACCACATTGTTGAGAATGTGTTACTGTATCGCCGTCGTGCTTCAGGTCAGTTAGTTAGTTAGCAGATAAGGGATTCAAGCCCCAGGCAAGGATGAGCAAATGTTTTTGATCTACTGAGTTTGTCTTGGCGCCATTATTGTAAGTGATATGTATGCACCAGCAAGGTGGCATCGGCTTAAGATCCATCAATGTCGGAAACTGTCCGAATCCAGGATGGATTTACTTGTATAGTGTCAGTTCGCCGATGAATGACATGATCAGATTCTTGCAGTGGATGATATCGTTGTGTTTGCCTTGCAATAAAACATTGACGACCGATTGTGTTGTTTCTCGAAGATATCTGGAAGATAGAAAATGTCCCATTTGGCTGCCTTCAAGCGTACTATATAGATCACTGTCGTGCTATTCTAGAATCTCAACAATCGTATTAAACAGTTCCGCTATTCGGTAGGGGCAATCCCTTTTGAAGGGTGTCTTACTTGTATTCGTAGAAGCAATATTTCAAATGTATATTTGCTATCCCATAACAACTCAGTCGTTCAACAAGCGATTCTTAAATTTGTTAATTAGATAATAATCAATTCAATAACAAATTGATGTCTTGGTTTTCGCAAATAACTTATATAATTGTACATAATATCTATAGCATATATGTGTATAAACAACCAGCATGCAGCCATTATAATGATCTCGAGATTTACATTGCTGCCATATTTCGATTATATCAAAATAAGTTTGTTCAAGCAACCAGACGATATTTGTTGCAGACACAATTTTCTCCCCCCCCCCCACCCAGCCACAAAAATCGCCCACACTGGGAACCACTGAATCCAATGCCTTATCTGTCCAAGTGCTATGTGCAGTTTTTATTGTACAGCAATCTTGGTAATTAACTCGTTATTAATGCAACAATCAAAATTTATCAAAACTGCATTTTGCGTATTGCTACTGAGGAGGTCTGAATTAGAAACTTTTAAAGAAAGTTTCAATTATAAAAGATGTGTTGCGTGATACAGATAATGCAAGTAGTACTTCTTTTTAGCCAGCGACGAGCTGATGTCATTGTTCTCTGTTTTATGCACATAGTATTTGTACGTGTTGTTTTAATGTAATTGTACACCATGTAGTAGGAATAATATTATTATACCTAGCGCCGTCACATCCGTCTCATTGTTGGAAATCGAGACGTATTCTAAACAGTCTAATGCTTTGGATCTATTACATTATTAAAGTGCACTTCTAGTCTTGGTTTACTGCACTACATTACAAACGTGTTATTCCCACGTCCCGCCTTGTCACACTGTCGTATCCTTGTTATTGCACACGAAGAGGCGATGGCCATGTACAAAGCATGTTAAAACTATTCAATGCCATCAGCAAATCTACTTTCATTGTTTGTAGATGAAGCACACGTACATCATTTACAACACGTAGGCCAATGTTAGTGAAACATGGTTAAACACTGCCATTAATCATAACACGTGATCATAATGTATTGAACTACACTGGTTATATAAGGAACTCTCCATTTTACAGTTTTATTTGTATAAGCCTGTCTTCCTGATAGTTGCCATGTAGACACCCATTCTTCATTGGTTTTTGTTGTTAGCCATCTCGTACGGGAGGCAGTGTATGCGCCCCTCTCGTGTGAATACTGTTTTCGCACTGGTATGCCTTTCCAGTAACTAATCATGTATCTCAACGTTTTTAGGTCGTCATTCATCTTAGCTTTCTTTGTAACTTCAAATTCCCGGAGAATCTTCTTCTTTTTCAACATTTCCTGTCTGGGTTCTGGAAAAAAAATTGCATATGACAAGTTTACCCCGAATTGTTCAAAGATACTCAGTACGCTGGGTAGAGTATCATTGTTCGCGTCAAGTATCTCGACACTATCGACCTGCACCAAAGCCTCGACCGATTAATCAGTGTTGAGAATACGTCTGGACTCCCGTCAAGAGTGGTGCGCCTATTTGCTTTCTGCCGCCCACTGTATTAGCCTGACTCCTCACGTGACCACATATAATTAATATTATTATTACATATTGTTGATTGGCTTTGAATTGGTCAAACCTAAGTCATATATTACTGGGATGCTTATTGCCTTGTAGTCAGTGTACGTTTTGCCGACATCCAACGTACTACTTACAGTGCTTCACAATGTCTATAATTTTTGGAATCAGTTCAATGGCTACATTGGCTATCCGCTTAATGGAAACATAGACGTGTCTTTTAAGGATAATACGTTGCTAGATGTATTATGTGAAAACATGTTAGAACCTCAGATAAAACGGGAAAAAAAGAGACTGGTTCGGGCTGACCCCAAAATTTCGTTTGGCTCAGTGCGTTCCGAAGCGATTCAACTAGAGGACGGTTTGAGTGGACCACACAGGAGTGTACGTGTGAGGGAAGTTCACGAACCCCGCCACGCTTCCGATGACCCAAGTCCACTGGAACGAATTGCGGCCCAGTTGGAACTACTCGCGACCACTCAGTCGGAAATCGTGTCTTTGTTGCGAGCACAACAACAGACGGCTTCGGGGGTGGCTGCGAGACCTAGCAGACCAGAACCCCGCAGCTGCGGATCACTTCATTGTGAGTACTGCAGGCGAAGGGGTCACACCCAGAATATGTGTTGGAAGCAGGCAAGCGATATACACCGTACCGATGAACAGTCAGGTGTTCATGCGTACGGGGATCAGTCAGATTCCCGTGCAATGCGGGGTGGTCCAGTAGCGCGACTGTTTAGAGGATGCATCTTCATGGTTACGGCTGGAAGCAGCCAACTCTCTAGTGTTCCCATACATTGGGTATTTTACAGCCGATATAAATGTGTTGGGCACTATCGTTAAGAACAAAGGGATTCCAGTGCAGAAAGATCCACCAGGGCTATATCACCACATGCAAACCTCGGGGATACTGGGTATGAATGTTTTGGGTGCAATCCCAGAAATTAGGAAACTACTTCGCACCATAAAGACCCATGATAAACCAAACGGGGAATAGAGGGACTAGTAGTGAAAATTTCAGGGGACACAAGTATAAATATACAGGAATGGTCATCGTGTAATGTCACAGTGTCGCGGCCACGTTGCAGCGGAATGGCAGAACCATTGGATGTACCCCTAAAGGGGGGTTTACTCCTCCAAGCGGGACTAGTAGGTTCCATTAATGGATGTTTTGGGGTGACCGTCGTCAACCCAATTCCCAACGAGGTGTGATTGCGTTCCCATTCCCCGGTAGGGAGATTTTATACAGTTGATGTAATCGACAGGGATCCAGATAGCACGGTAGGTTTCCAGGAATTGGATGACGGGTTGAGAGTAAGCTTGGAACCCAGACAGGTGACAGCTAATAGACTATGGGTAAGCAGCAAGCAAAGTCGTGACATACCTGAGTTGCCCAGTGATAAGAGTTGGATGCGAGATGTGAGTATTGGTGATGTGCCGCCTACTGAAAGAGATCGCCTGACTGAATTGTTGCACTCAAATCGGCAAGTATTTGCTCAAAATGAAAGTGATGTTGGGTTGACATACACTGTCAAACACCGAATATGCACAACAGAAGACGGTCCTGTCAGAGCGGCCTACCGTCGCATCCCACCGCCTCAGTTTGAGGAAGTCAAGGCACACATTAATGATCTAATTCAGCAGCGAATAGTCAGACCTAGTCGGTCGGAATACGCCAGCCCAATAGTTATTTGTAAGAAAAAGAACGGGAACATTAGGATGTGTGTGGACTACCGTAGACTTAACAACAAGACGAGGAAGGATGCATTCCCACTCCCACGAGTGGATGAGATTTTTTATCATCTGGTAGGAACCAAGTATTTCTCGACAGTAAATTTGAAATCGGCACACAATCAAGTGGACATAGACGAGTCTGATCAACATAAGACATTAGTTTGTATGAGTACATGAAGATGCTCTATGGACTTTGTAATTCACCTGCTACATTTCAGAGGTTACTGCACATCGTATTCAGGGAGGAGATGAATGAAAAAGTGCTGATTTTCTTAGATGACATAATCATATACTCCTCCACTACTGAAGAGCACTTTGAACGATTGGCGTTAGTGTTTCGCCGACTAACATCTCACTGGTAAAGATAAAACCTACTAAGTGCTATCTATTTTGGAAATCAATTTCGTACTTAGGACAGCTAATATCTGATCAAGGGATTTCGGTTAACACAGAAAAGGTGAAAGCGGTAAGCGAATGGCCAGTACCAGAGAATGCGAGGGAACTTAAAATCTTCCTGGGTACAACGGGATATCACCGACGTTACATTCATCATTTTTCGCAGCTGGCATCGCCCTTGTATGAATTGGTGAATCAAGAACCCAACAAAGGGAAGAAAAGAAAATCAGGACGGAAGCGGAACTCGGCCACACCAGGAACGTTTGGGGGAAGACGGGAACATCAAGAATCGTTTGAGTCACTAAAAAGCGCTCTCACAACAGCACCGGTGTTGGGATTTGCTAACTTCAAAAAGCCGTTCATTCTGGAGACAGATGCCAGCCACCAAGGACTTGGCGCATTACTTCTCCAGGAACATGATAAGGTAACGCAGTTGTTGCTACCAAGTACAATGAAGGACGAAGTCCTACAGGAATTACACGACAAGATGGGACATCAAGGCATAGACAAAGTAGAGAAACTAGTACGTTCGCGGTTTTACTGGCCAAATATTCGTTCGGACATTCAATACTGGAGTTCGATGTGCGAACGTTGCAATCTTGCAAAAATGTCACATCTAAATGTACGCACACATATCCATAGCATTGTGGCCAGGGAACCCTTAGAAGTAATCGCCATCGATTTTACAATACTCGAGCCTGCCAATAACGGTATCGAAAATGTTCTGGTTATGACGGACCAGACAGCGCAAACGGTAGCGTTATGGAGTTCCGTGTCGGATACACTCGGACCAGGGACGGTGTTTTGACGCCAAGATTGTCACCGAGTAGTACAAGATTTACGCGATCCAGAAATCCCGAACAATCCCGTACCATCCGATGGGAAACGAAAAATGCGAGATATATAACAGAACATTGCATGCATTGCTTCGCACGTTGACACCCACTGAGAAATCCAAGTGGCCAGAGCATTTGCCAGAATTAACATATGCCTACAATGTAACACCCCATGCCACGACTGGGTTTAGTCCCTTTTACATCATGTTTAGCCGGGTTCCGCGTTTACCTGTTGACATTCGACTGCATCGTGACGATATGCTACAATCGCAAGTGGCCCATTGATGCAGCAGTGACTATGTATATCAGAATCAAACAAGACTGAAAAGTGCATACACGAAAGCGACCGAACAACTGAACCTGGATATTGCCAATCGAAAGTGTGTGCACGATAAGCGGGTAAGGGAGGACGTCCTGCGTGTTGGCGAACACGTGCATTTACGCATTTACGTCTACATTATCAAAGAGAGAAAGGATGTCGTTGCGCCAATGACTGGCCATAAGAGACGAGTCATTAACCGTACACATTTACGAGTGTGTGTCCCAGAGACAGTGAGACGCGCAGTAGCGGAGCGAGAATCTCGATATCAAACGCGTAGGCCTGGACCAAACATATTACATAGTGATGTAGAGTAATCATAACTCTGCCTGGAAAATGCTCTTTGAGAATCTCCTGCCGGTCCCAAGCCCGGATAAAAGAGGAGGGTTGGGCGTGGGGCCAGCGACCCCACCCCGTAAAAACAGCCTAGCTACGGAAACTGAAACAAGAGAGAAAACTGCACCGGGCGGTAGGAGAGAAGCAGTACAGGCAACTGGACTTATGAAGGATGGGGACCAAATCCGCAAGGAAGTCTTCACCCCGATGGCGGATCTCCTTACACCCAAAACTTTTATCAACATCGGATGCTGGAATGTGAGAACACTATATCAGACAGGAAGACTGGCACAGGTTCTCCAGGAAATGCACCAATACAAAATCAGCCTTCTAGGTATCATGGAGGCTAGATGGACTGGAGCTGGAAAACGACAACTGGCGACAGGAGACACCATACTGTGGTCAGGCAGAGAGGACAACCAGCATAGACAGGGAGTAGCCCTGATTATCCAGAAGGAGAAAGGTAACACTCTTCTTGAATGGAAACCAATAACCGAACGATTTCTTTATGCTAGATTTAAGTCCAGTTACGCACCTACAGAGGAAGCAGAAAAAGAAGAAAAAGGTAACTTCTATGACAGTCTTCAGTCAATTTTGGAAGACATCCCCAAACATGACGTACTAGTGGTTCTTGGAGATTTCAATGCACGAGTTGGGAGCGACAACACTAACAGGGAAAGGATCATGGGCAAACACGGAACAGGTACAATGACTGATAACGGCAGCAGATTGTGTGACATATGTGGGGAGAATGACCTCGTGATTGGAGGGACACTCTTCCAACATAAGACAATACATAAGCTGACATGGAGATCCTCAGACGGCAGAACTGAGAGTCAAATAGATCACATCCTTGTAAATGGAAAATGGAGACGCTCTCTACAAGACGTCAAAACAAAGAGACTAGCTGATGTTGGCAGCGACCACAACCTGTTGAAAGGAAAACTTGCTCTGAAACTGAGAAAGGCAAAGACAGGAGAGAAGAAGAAAGAGCGTTTTGATACCACCAAGCTACAAAACCCAGAAACCAAGCAACAGTTCACAATTACTCTGAAGAACAGTTTTGGTATTCTGCAGGAGGAAACAGAGATGATTATACATAGTTTCAACATGGCCATGGAGCTAGCAGGGAAAGCAGTGCTAGGCTACAGAAGAGCAAAGAAAGAGCAGTGGATTTCCACATCAACTTGGGACAAAATAGACCAAAGGAAAGGAATAAAGAAAAAGCTGCTCATCACAAAGTCCCCAAGACTCAAAGAAAGACTTTCAAGAGAATACTCACAAAAAGGCAAATAAGTAAAACGGAGTACCAGAGTAGACAAACGCACTTACATTGAAAACCTCGCAGAAGACGCAGAAGCAGCAGCAAGAAGAAAGGTTATGAAGTCACTCTACCAAATAACCAAGAAGCTGAAATGAGATACAGGTCCAAACCAGAATCTCCCACTGAAAGATGCAGATGGAAAGATAATCACAGTCGAGAAAGAGAAGATAGAGAGATGGAAGGAGCATTTCCAACAGGTTTTCAATCGTGCAGATCCACCCAGACTTGCAGACATCCCGGAGGCAGCAGATGACCTTGAAATCAACCTCGACCAAATCACAGAAGCAGAAGTCAGAGAAGCCATTAAAGCCCAGAAGAATGGAAAAGCACTATGAAGCGACAGCGTCTGCGCAGAAATGCTGAAAGCAGATGAACAAGAAACACCCAGAATCCTCTGCCATATCTTCCAGAGAATATGGGATGAAGAAGACACACCAGATGATTGGAAGACAGGCACAATTATCAAGCTACCAAAGAAGGGCGACTTGGGGAACTGTAACAACTGGCGGGGCATAACCTTGTTATCAATGACATGCAAGATTTTCAGCCGCATAATCCTGAAGAGAATATCAGCAGCTACTGATACAATCCTCCGCCAGGAACAAGCCGGTTTCAGAAGAGGAAAGTCATGCATCGACCACATTTTCACGCTACGGCAGATTTTGGAACAAAGCACGGAATGGAACAGTACGATCTACATTGCCTTCATTGACTTTGAAAAGGCCTTTGGCAGCCTTCACAGAGAATCCCTGTGGAGTATACTACGTCACTACGGGATCCCACAGAAGATGGTAAATGTGATCAAGATACTTTACACAGACGTCCAGTGTCAAGTCGCCTGTAATAGTCACATGTCCGACAGCTTTAGCGTAAAATCCGGAGTAAAACAGGGATGCATTCTCTCACCATTTCTTTTCACCCTTGCCATCGACTGGCTGATGATAGAAATCACCAAAAATGGAAACAGAGGCATCAGATGGACACTTACCTCGATCTTGGAAGACCTGGACTATGCAGATGACATTGGACTGCTGTCTAACAGGCACAAGGACATGCAAGAAAAGATGGACAAGAACAGCACCACAGATTGGGTTAAAGCTCAACACAGCAAAAACCAAACTGATGAGGATCAACAACAAGACAGATAACCCCATCACCATAAACAACATAAACAACAGTGATGCTTTGGAAGACGTTCAGGACTTTGCATACCCGGGAAGCAAAATCACAACAGATGGAGACTCTGCAAAAGATGCCACGGCTAGGATCAGAAAGGCAAGTCAGACCTTCGCTATGCTGAAGCCCATCTGGAAATCCAAGCAACTGAGATTGGAAACAAAACCGAGACTGTACAATAGTAATGTTCTCAGTGTACTAAAAAGGAGACGTGGTCGCCCAAAAGAAACATGGAGACGAACAGTGGAGAAGGAGATAAAAGAATGCGGCCTGACATGGAACACCATCACCAAATGGGCTGCAGACCGACAGCAGTGGCGCTCTCTTGTTGATGCCTTATGCGCCACCGGGCACGAAGAGGACTAAGTAAGTAATTAAGAGTCATCGAACGCTGAATCTGGTCGAGTCGAAATCACCATCTCTCGAGAACCGACTATTAACTACTCCGATCCAGATTCGGACCAAGACCAGGTAGTAGGGAACTTTCGGGATCCTAGATCAGTGCTAAATAATTAGACATATTTTAGACGCGGACGCCTACATTTCAAAGTGTGGGAAGATGTAACCCTGGTGGATTTAGCTGTTTATGTATTTGGTAGGTTAGTCACTAGGGGGTGCTATACCACGTGTCACTCCCAGTTTAACAATCTGAGCCAGTTTTAGAAAGTAGTCAGTGCAGTTCGCCCTGGGCCGGAGAAGACGACAGACATTACTATATGCAAGCAACCTTCTCCCTGTTCCGTATATATATATATATATATATATATATATATATATATATATATTGACAATTTATCTCCGGTGAGTCACTTTTATAATACTTATATAGTGAGACTTTATTTATAAATTATTAGAAGAAGTTGTGAAACTTTATGTTAAGTTGAATGTTTTGGAAGTCGGCACTTTACAAATCAGTTAAAGGCGTTGCGGCAATAGATATGCTGGGCAGTACTGGGTTTCGGGCAAATGTAATCACACGGCTCTGTTAAAGGATTGCGTGTTCATATATATATATATATATATATATATATATATATATATATATATGTATATATATGTATGTATATATATATGTATATATATATATATATATATATATATATATATATATATATATATATATATAGTTTTGAGTGTATAAACCTAGTTTATTTCGTCATGTATTCAAAGTCACATTGTTGTCAATGGGTGTTGACAAATGATATTTATTTGTGGCCACGTTACTTTATTGTGTTGTTATATTGATAGAAGTCATTGCTTTTGCATTGTGATTACAACTGTTGTCCTTGTTACTATATAATGGTAATGTTGCAGTGGTACTGATGTTGGTATGCAACTCTTTGTTTCAGTTGCTCTATTTCCTCTGGAAGCTTTTGCTTTACATATTAAACACTGTCAATACCCAGTAGTCGTTCGACGTAGTTATATTTACTCATATAAATTAATGACAACCTAGTAATCATAAATATGTATTATATTGCTATAAATAAAATATTATACATTTCAGTGTATTTCTTTGTGATATAAAGTATAAGTAAACAATTAGTGCCATATTTGTCCACACTATGGTGTATTAACACCGATAATGTTACGCAACTATTACTCTTTTTGATCGAAAAATATCTAGCTAAATAGAACATCAAGTAACTATACAATACCGATCACTACAATACTCCACCGACTCAACTTGTCTCGAGGCTGGTGACGCCAGTGGCTGGTCCTCCTTCATGTTTCTCTCGATGTTGGCGATAAAGTTTAACCTTCACTGAATAATATGTGCTGAACTTGAGTTCAGCAATCTGTGACTGGTACCGATCACTGCCAGCGTCTTGTTATATCTGCGCGACCTTCCTCCATGTCTCCCCGTCGACTTGAATCCACACGACGTAATAGTAGTGGGCCTCCAGACCAGGTGGTGTCATTAGCTTTGGACCAACTCAATACAGCGGACGAGCTGGTAATGACCTCAACATTCGTGGAAAAGATAATGTACTGTGCGTAAATGTTTTTAGGGTTAGATGGGGCTAGGAGCACCCTTACTTCCTTGTGGACTGTTACCTTGTCGTGGTAAGGAGGCTTGTGTACCCCTATGACCCCCTGAGCTATTCCGGTGGGAGGCAACTCCTGGCAGGTCCAACCATACCGGACAGGTCTGGGGGGAGTGGTCAGACAAAGCACAGTCCAGCCACATCTCTTGATCATGGAGCCCGGGAGGAAAATGGTCTACGACCACTGCGGAAAACTTGTGGGCACAGCGGCTTGGGCTAATCACCCACTAACTGTTATTGAAATCGATTACAGAAACCGAAACCATGAATACTCAATCACACCTCGATCTGAGCAAAGCAGGCTGTCCTGGAAGGGTGCGTATGAATCCCTTGGGTGAAAGCCGACAGGAAGCCCAAGGGAGGAAGAGTCTGCTACAGCTCAAGTAAAAAAATAGAATTGGATGTTGGAATGTCAGGACACTGTACCCGGCAGGAAAACTGGCACAGCTCGCCAAAGAAATGAGAAGATACAAGCTGAGCATCATTGGAGTCTGTGAAAGCAGATGGAACACCTTTGGGAAGGTTACAACTAGCTCTGGAGAAATTTACTTGTACTCTGGGAATGAGAGAGAGAAGAAGATGCGCACACACATGGAGTAGGGCTGCTCCTCTCAAAGGATGCAGCAAAAAGTCTCATCGAATGGGAACCAGTCTCGGAGAGAATCATCACAGCCAGGTTTACATCAAAAGGTCGGAACATCACCATTATACATTGCTATGCACCAAACAACTCTGCTGAATTTGAAGAGAAAGAGACCTTCTGCCAACATCTACAAACAGTCACCCAAAAACTACCGAAGAGGGATATCCAAGTTGTTATGGGGGATATGAATGCCAAGATTGGAAAGGATAATGACAATTGGAAAGGCACAATGGGGAAAGAAGGTCTGGGACAGATGAATGAGAACGGTCTCCTGTTTGCAGATTTCTCTACTCTCAATAAACTGATAATCGGAGGAACCCTCTTTCCACACAAGCCTACACACAAATCCACATGGATATCCCCAGATTTACAGACGGAAAACCAAATTGACCACATAACAATCACTAAGAAATGGAGGAGAGTGGTTCTAGACGTCAGAGTGAAAAGAGGAGCTGACATTAACTCCGACCACCACCTCCTTGTGGGTGAATTTAGGATGAAGCTAGCAGCAAAGAAGAAGACGGATAACAAGGTACAAAGAAGGTTTGAGATAAAAAAAAACTTCAAAATACTAAAACACGACAGGAACTGGGAATCACACTACGGAACAGGTTCTAAGCATTGGAAGAGGGATAAAACATTGAAGAAAAGTGGACAAGATGCAAGAATGCAATTACCGACACCTGTGAACAAGTACTAGGCTGCTGGGAAGCTAGGAGGAAGGACTGGATTACAGACCACACCTGGGAAGCTATTGAGGCAAGGAGGGAGACTAAAATGAAACTCAACAAGGAAGCAGATAACACAAGGAAAAAAACTGCAGCAGGAATACCAGGAAAGAAACAAAACAGTTAAAAAGAAGACAAAGAGGGACAAGAAAACATATGTCGAAAAACTTGCAAACGAGGCTGAGATCGCAGCTAGGCAAAACAACTCCAGAGAGTTATACAAGATCACCAGACAGCTAGCAGGGAAGAACAAGAGCACTAGTCGCCCCATCAGGGACAAACAGGGAAACCTTCTCACTAAGGAATCTCTATAGTTACGACGCTGGAAAGAACATTTCCAAGATATCTTGAATAGGCCTCCACCAGATTCACTCCCAGACATTGAGGAAGCAACTGAATACCTTAACATTAATTGTGGTAGGATATCCAAAGAGGAGATCAAGAGCGCCATCAAAAAGCTGAAGCTAGGCAAAGCAACTGGAATTGACAATATACCATCTGATGTCTTAAAAGCTGATATTGGGGCCACCACTAAATGAGATCTGGGATAAAGAGGAAATACCAACTGAATGGAAGACAGGTATGCTAGTTACAATCCCCAAGAAAGGCAACTTCAGTTAATGTAAGAACTGGAGAGGGTTCATGCTTCTATCAGTGCCCAGTAAAATTCTCTGCCGTATCATCCTGGATAGGATACAAGAAACAGTTGACAAGAAGCTAAGAAAGGAACAAGCTGGCTTTAGAAAGGATAAATCCTGCACATATCACATTGCTACACTCAGGATTATCGTTGAACAATACATTGAATGGCAGAGCTCCCTTTACATAAACTTTGTGGACTTCGAAAAAGCATTCGATATAAAGATAGGACAGTTCTATGGAAGCTCCTGAGGCACTATGGTTTACCCACAAAATTTGTAACCCTAATAAAGAACATGTACGGAGGTTTCACTTGTCATGTCATCTTTAATGGACAAGTTTCAGAAGGCTTCCAGATTGGAACTGGAGTACGACAGGGCTGCTTGCTATCTCCACTGCTCTTTCTGATAGTCATAGACTGGACAATGAAAAGATCCATAGAACACCATCGTACTGGGATCCAGTGGAACTTGTTCTCACAACTAGAACACCTGGATTTTGCAGATGATCTAGCACTACTCTCAGAAACCCATAAACACATGCAACAAAAAGCAGAAAGGCTTCAAGAAAAAAGCAGCCAACTGGGTCTTAAGATCAATGTGGGAAAGACAAAAGTGATGAAAGTCAACAGCAGATCCTCCGAACCCATCTCACTAGAAAGTGGTACTGTTGAGGAAGTACAAGACTTCATCTACCTCGGGAGCAACATCAGTACAAATGGTGGAGCTGACAAAGATGTGGAGCTACGCATAAAAAAAGCTCGCCATGCGTTCAGAACCCTACGCCCTGTATGGCTCTCTTCCCAACTATCCATAAACACTAAGATCCGCATTTTCAACACCAACGTTAAACCAGTTCTTCTCTATGGCTGTGAAACGTAGAAAACTACTACGTCTCTCAACAACAAACTCCAAGTCTTCATCAACAGTCGCCTCCGATACATCCTGGTGGCCTAACAAAATATCAAATAAAGAGTTCTGGAAGAAAACCAAACAGGAAGAAATAAGCACTACGATCAAAAGGAAAAAAATGGAGCTGGATTGGCCACACACTCAGAAAAGATCGAACAAATACAACCAAACAAGCACTGGACTATAACCCACAAGGAAAGAGAAGACAAGGAAGGCCAAAAATCAACTGGAGATGCTCCACACTACAAGATCTTGATAAAGTGGGGGTCACATGGCAAGAGGCCAAAGCTCTAGCCCAGAAGAGAGTGAGGTGGAGAAACATGGTTGACGCCCTATGCTCCTGAAGGGGCCAAGAGGATTAAGTAAGTAAGTAAGGAACACCCTTAAAGGGACAACGTAAGCGAAAAAAATATCTCCTTTTGGCATATATGTATATCGTCTATGTACCGTGGATGATCTAATTAATTAACTTAGGTAAATTCAGTGTGTTTAAATTGTTGAAAAAAGTTGTAGTTGTAACTATTTTAATGGAGGTTCCTATCAAGGGGCTATGCGTCCCCATCTGGGCGTTTGTAGTATTGTAATTTCTTTGCTTGATTATTGTTATCATATATCACCCACAATGGTGTATATTATGTATGCATTTACATGTTTATCTCAGTTTACCGTGGATAGTGTACACACTTCGGTAAGGACGACGACGAAGCTCCAATTTTAATGTGAATCGCTTAGTGATTGTTTTGCTTCTGCTGTAACCTTACAGTAACCAGATGGACACGATGATGTATCCAATTTTTTTCGAGCTATATGGCTGCATGGAGGGGGTAGCAATTTCTTGCATAGGGGCGTCTTGCTATGCCCTGTGGTCGACATATTTTATCATTAATACGATTTATTTGTATGCATGAAACTGGTTCATAAATATTTTGGCGGACTGGCTTTTTTCTTTCACAATACAATTAAATACAGTTAATAATTCACATAACGTCACCATATTTGTGGCAGGAAGTTGCATTGTACTTACGAATGTGTATTTTATAAACGTTAATTAATTCGTATTATCTGAATAGATGAACCTTGTTTATACGCACTAAGGCGGACTAAAAATTTCAACTGCATTCTAAAGTGCTGCTATATGTATGTGTTTTGTTATTTTTATTTTGACATCATGTTACATAGTTCAAACTATATATATTCTAACATATACCGACGGCCCAAATGTATTTAAATCAAGTAGGCACAACTTTTAAATCACCGCTTCGACGTTTACATGACTCGACGTCGCTGGTCAGTGCACTTCCCGAATAACTTTCGGCTAGTTCCGATAAGGTCGCGACCCTAAGAGGCGGAGCTTGTATTATGTCAGCGCCTGTCACCGATAAACAACATGGCTTCCGTAGAAACAGACGGTTCGTCAACACTGAGTTGGAGGAATGTTATACAACAAATTGTCGTAAATATTATGTTTGTCGCTGTGTTTGCTCAGGATTTGCGGGGATTTACATAGAAGGTTTCTTAATATTATCACATGACATCACCAGGTTATGGTCCAACATACTATGTTATGATAGGTATTCGTATTATTGAAATTCGAGTTAACAAATGTATAGGGTATTTAATACTATTTATATGTGGGTGAATATACAGGAACGATTTTTGGACTGGTCTACTGGGACAGCCTATTTTAGGAAAAAGAGTAAATATACTTTGCATATGAAATACATTTGTAAATTAAGTAAAACACAATCAGCCATACAATATTGAAAAAAGTAGTTAAGATTCAGTTAAAGGATATATACAGCTTCCAGTTTCACTGGGACCACACCGCGGATCTGCCCCTTCCTCCGGGCTGCCCTCTCCCTTCCCCGTCTGCGTGTGCGCTGCTGTTGGGTCGTCATTGCCACTGTAGGGATGCACCAACAGCTGGCGATTTGACCTGAGTTCACATGACCTGCTCCTTTTAACCGTCCTGTCCACGTACTCCCTGCGGCCCAGCTTCGTGACTCTGCGTGCATCGCCATCGCTGTCCCGCTGTTAGCTGCCTGCTTAGACCACACCCGGCGTCAGCTCCCCGTCGACGTACATCAACAGGTGTGTGGGTCGGACACCCCTAAGGCCGTTCTTGTTCAGGGCCGCTCGTGCTTCTCGCTGATCACCACAGACCGCCCCTCCTAGTTAACTATCCAACCCCCGTAGCGACGGTCGTCCAACTGTACAACCACGCGCTCTCGCTATGTCTCGGTCCTCTGTACCACCTCGGCGCACTCTCCCCATGCACTTGGTCTTGGCAATGTTAACATGCAGATCGACGAAAGTGCACGCTGTCTGTAGCTGCACTAGGGTATGTATGTTTCGTCAGTGGTCGTAATGATAATGATCATGCCCCAACCGCCGGCACAAGGGCAAAACCCGCAGGACCTTCTGGACAGTGTGTGCGTGTGCGTGTGCGTGCGTGTGTGTGTGTGTGTGTGTGTGTGTGTGTGTGTGTGTGTGTGTGCGTGCGTGCGTGCGTGCGTGCGTGCGTGCGTGCGTGCGTGCGTGCGTGCGTGCGTGCGTGCGTGCGTGCGTGCGTGCGTGCGTGTGTGTGTGTGTGTGTGTGCGTGTTTGTGTGTGTATGTCTGTGTGCGTGTGTGTCTGTCTGTCTGTGTGTGTGTTCGTGTGTGTATTAAAATTAGGCTAT
This sequence comes from Lamellibrachia columna, assembly GCA_963662155.1. Taxonomy (NCBI): domain Eukaryota; kingdom Metazoa; phylum Annelida; class Polychaeta; order Sabellida; family Siboglinidae; genus Lamellibrachia; species Lamellibrachia columna. The sequence continues at coordinate 40,230,400 of OY759265.1, forward strand.
TAGCATCTTCCTTTGTCAGACAGTTATGTAATCAAAGTGTAACAATTGTCAACATTAATTGTAGATATTAAAACTTTCTTAAATTAAATTTGACATCCAGACGTGGGCAGCACACGTTGTCAGCTAACTGGAGATGTGTAACAAATATATGCAATAATTTGGAGGAATTAGCATCATTACGTCCTTCTCAACGCACAAGAAAAGAAGACAGCAAATTACAATCAGTTTGCTTAGATTCAAAATTGTATTACGCAAACCTGACGTAAGCCTGTCCATAATCATTGAACTATTTCCTATTTGTAGGCTTACTGTATAATACATTTGTACAAACGAACTAGTATGTCGTAGTGAACACTAGATATAGGTTTGATTTTTCACGAAATTATTCTAGAACGAGATGAAAAAATAATATAATTATATAAGCGACCTTAACGCTGGAATCCTATTGTTCTGGCTGATGATTAATTAATATTTTGTTTTGTGTGCCATCTACTGGAAAATCACACAACCAGTCACAATACAAGCAACCACTTTCTAGAATCCTGACATTTACAATAGCAACAGATTCATGAAATGTATACACAAATGAAATTGATCAGTCCAGGAACATACAGTAAAGAAATACCAGTATTTTCTGCGAGTTGTCACGCTCACACAAACATTGATTCTACAATATTTGAACTGCTTAGACAATTAGATAATCGAAGCTAATCTGAAAGTAGTTATTAACAGGGAAAAGGGCACAGTTGCTCCACTTGTGCTGTGCACAGGTTTAAATCCACATCTGAGACGTCACCAGTGTACATTAATAACAGTATCTTTGTTCTTGCAATATTATAATATAAGGCCTAACTATTGTTCAACAAAGAAGTAGCTTTTTCCTTAAATTTCCCATAAATTAGCTAAAAATGGTTTGTTAACACATTGCTTGTACAACAGCGGAACTGCTTAGAAAATTCCAAATATATAATAATATAAAACTGTCAAATTGCACTCACAGTCCCAGTGGTAACCAGGTATGCGCATTGAGCTACTATATTTTCACCAAACTCAAGTGCCTATGTGATTCATACGGAAGGGGTTAGTCTCTGACAGCACCGCGGAGTTGTCACTCTCGACTGGGTATTTAATATGAATGTGTTGACTATTGGCAAGTTATATGCCTACGAAAATATTGAACAGACGAACTTACATATTATAGCTCGACCAAAATCGGCTGACAAAGCAAACCTGGTACATCCACGTAGACCTATAAACACCGAATTGTGCACACAGTGTCACTGGTGATGCAATTAACTAGGCATTGTGCAAGCCGCGATCAGCTAGCACCGCTTGAGGCACTAGTAGAAACTAGTGGCACAACTTAAAGAAGTGTTGAAGGATGAAACACTGCAGCACATATAGCTGATCTGATAGCTGCTTTCGTCACAGAGAAAATCAATGCTAGAATTGATCAACTAGAAAAAGCATTGAATGAGAAAGCTGTCCGTATTAAGCAGCGTCAACAAAATGTTGATGAATTAGATGTACACATTGATAATCTCGAGCAGTACAGCTGATGGACGTATATTCGAATCACAGGAATAGCCAAAAATAACGACGGTGAAGACATTGAAAAGAACGTAGCACCTGTTCCACGACACGGAACACCTGACAGACTACATCAACAGAGTACATCGGATTGGACTACGAACATCACTAACTAATATACACCACTCACGCCCGGTCATCATGCAATCTAGACTACAAATCCTTCTTCTTCTACCGGGTACGAGTCAACCCTCTCTCCGAGGCTTACAAATTCTGTGTATATGTGCTACCACGAGCAGCACATATGTCACATAGCATACGTCCATCTTCACAGTATGAGCAAAGTTCGGAATCTTCTGTATCGGAAAACCACAGAGATGGTGGTACATATATATGTGATATCTCGCTACCAATGAAACAGCTCACCGACCACAAACTACTCCTGTTCACGTTTCGCAGTATACGCGGTCTGGCTGCGTCCTATATAACGGATGTTTTGTCTCGCCACCAACCCGCTCGCACACCTTGTCCTTGGGGGACTCCACTGATGATCGGAGCCCAGTCTTATTAACTTCAAGAATGTTTCAAACCAATTGTTTACCGGGCCTGTGATTCCATATTTCTCAAGTTTCTGAATTAATCTCTAGTGGGGTACTTCGTGGAACGCTTTGGTGAAATCCATAATGATAACATCAGTCTGTATCCCGCCACTTAGATTGGCCAAGATGTCTTGTGTGAAAGTTAGCAGCTGCGTATTGGTTGAGCGTTTTTTTTTTATAAATCCGTGTTGTCTGTCGAAGAGAATATTGTTGGCTTCGAGGTGTTTTGAGATTATGTGTCCTATGAAGCTAGAAAAGTACTAAGAACTAAACGCCCTGACATATTCAGAGACGAGCTAAACTATTGCATACGACACGAACACAGAAGCGGCAACACAAGGTAATGAACTGTTGGTCGCATGACGGCCGATGGTCATCAAAGACTTGCAAGGAAAGAAAAAAAACTTCTAATCTGAGGATAACTTGCAACAATTATAAACACGCACCCGAGAATAGATTACAGCAACAACGGATTATCTCTAGACTCTAGGTAAACAAGCCAGTCCCGCTGCAAACATACTCAGGATATGTAACCTGTGCCTGTACAACAATGGATATGCATTGGTTCGTAATTTTTTAGTTTATTATTATGTTACAGTGTAGACTTATGGTTACATCACAAGCATGTATTATAATTATGCAACTTTGTCATGAAGGTTCCTGCTTAATAATGTATGTCATTAATATGTTTGTACATAATAGTAACATGTGTACCATTACTATATATAAGTATATGTTTATTAGTGATTTGTGAGTCATTCATCCAGTTTTACCTTAACACCTGCAGGTGAAGAAGTTTATTTTGAAAGTCATGCTTCTGCTACTAGGGATTTGGATCCAGATTATAACTTTTCAGCAGCAGGAAACTGTTCTCTTACCAAATACTACATTGATACTGATATTAATGAAATCATTAAATCTAATAATGATTATACTTGTGGGTTTTCCTTCCTGCATTTAAATACTAGAAGTCTAACTTTTAGTAAATTTAATAATTACTTATCACTGATTGATATCAAGTTTTTTTGTCATGGGATTAACAGAAACATGGTTAAACAATAAAAATTCTTATGAGTTGACTGACTACAGAAATATTCATCTTACAAGGCCCTAAAAACTGTAGGAGTATTTTTACGTCCACAAATCGTATGACTATTTAGAAATACCAGAAATGAATAGTATAACTGAGTATTTAAAATGTATTTTTATTGAAGTTAAGACTCCATCCAAGAAATGTAAAAATAGATTAACAATTGGTGTTGTTCATAGGTCGGTCAACAAACACATATATTACTGCTTTTACAAATCATATTAATGACATAATGCAAGTACAGCTGTACTCAAAGTTGAGAACAAACAGTGTTACATTATGTGCGACTTCAACACTAATCTATGATAGCCATATTGATACTCAAGACTACGTAGATACAGTGTTTGAGCGTTAATTTACACCTGTCATTAATAAGCCTACCAGAATAACTCCAAACACTGCCACAGCAATAGACAATATATTTAATAGTTATATACATTTGGAGAATATATATATTCAGACATTTCGGATCATTTGCCAATATTTTTAACAACTAAATTACATAATACTACAAAAGAAGGTAAGAAGTTAGACACTAGGATATATAATTAACAGATTATTGCTAAATCCAAAACTATTATAGATTATATATGCTGGAATAGAAAGTACACATGTAAAGATCCTGAAGAAGGTTATACAATATATCATAATGAAATTTTACTTATATATAATAAAGCATATCCATTAGTCCAAACATATAAGGAGAGGGAAACATAAACCATGGCTTACAAGAAGTTGTAGGAACTCCATTAAAACAAACAGATTAGAAAAAAATATACAAGTATTACTTGAAACAACTGACTCTCTTAAATTAAACTAATTATAAAAAATGTAAAACAAGCATAGCAGAAAGAATTCATAGTTAACAGGAATTCTGCAAGAAAAAGGGTAATTTACACACAAAAACTTGGCAAATATTAAGGGATACTATAGGAAAGAGGTCAAAACTTCCATGTAGGGATCAGTTCTTAATTGAAAGTAAATCAATACAAAATGACAAGTTGAGTGAGAGGTAACGTAGGTCATCGCTACTTTGAGAAAACACGCACACGAAGAGCCCCGTCCCAGTCCTGCAGATATATGCCGAGGCTGCAAAACTGACATCCAGTGGTCTGGATTTTGAAAAAATAGTCTTCGCTTCCATTAAGCGAAACATGTTCTATATTATCAAAGCAATCTGGATTAACAGAATAAGGTATTGCATTTTACATTAAGTACAATTAATATACAATTAATGTGTTTCCGTCTTACTAAAACTAGTGCACATCTGTTTAATGTTACATCTTCCATTTCTGATCGTTGATTCTTAGCTATAACGGGACTAGTTTTAATGTCTAATTAATTATTCCTTTAATGTGTAGCTATAACGGGAAGTAACTATAACTGGCTTAAACCGATATATTACAGCCCCGCGCAGTGCCAGTGAACGGTTACGCAACAATAGGTCTATATACTTTTTCTATAGGATTTCTCTTACAGTTCACATCATGGCGCTCTGTACGAATAGGTATATTATGTCGCCATTGACAATAATTCACTTTGTCGCAATTGATAATAACTAACGATGTCGCAATTGACAAAAACTTCGTTAACGCAACATGGCTGCACCACGCCACGGATACAAGCAACATAAAAACGCCCGGGGTCTCCGGTATCAAAACACGGGAAACTGAAAACGCAGATCGAGACTTAGTAATACGAAATACACTACAAGGTAACTATCGACAAATGTGCTGCCTAGTTCAACAACCCCCTTAAGTCCCTATTTGTAATACGGGAGAAAAACGCATTAAAAATTTGAACAGTATATTCCACGGTTAACGTGCTTCGTGTATAAAAAAAACAGATGAACATTTTGCAGGTTATAGCTACCCAGTACCCAAAAGTCTGTAAACATGGCTCTCCTTTCATCTTCAGAAATAGTTCCATTGTTGCCTGTCGTGGTGGGTCGGTTAAGAGGTTGTTCACCCATTGTATTTTGCCATTCAGGGCACCCAGTAAAACGAGGATAACAGGACTTAGGTGCAAGAAATCATTAATATTAGTATGTGGCAGCACAGATAGACAGTAGCAACACATGTTGATCAAATAAAACTAAATTTAAAAAAATTGACTTAGTGGGTTGTTGAATTAGGCAGCGCAAATGTGAACGGTCCCTTAGTAATGAACCCGTATATGATAATCGACGTTCAAGGGCATGAGAGAAACAGGAAGTAAAATGGCACATAGAACAAGCTATTGTGTCGAAGACAGTTGACAACTTTCGGTATTTAGTGTTCGCTATTACGACCTACCTGAAGTACAGCGATCAACCAGAACAGTCAGTAAAGTCACCAGTACGACCAGCATCTTGCGAGGGCACGTAGGTCCAAGACGTCCCGCCATAGAAGCTAATGTAGTACGCTAGTGACACTGTCGACACTACTGCTCCTACTGTGTTGTAGGCGGGACCGCGACCCAACAAGAACGTTCACCTGATCTGGTTCGCTTACTCCCTCACCCGCGGCGGCCCGATGCGCGCACGTTATAAAAATATCGTTCAGTGATATCGGTTTGCTCATTAACGCACTTATTCGTACGAACAGACAATTGAACACATAAACAACGGTGGCATTTCTCGGGTGTTACGTCGAGTCAACAATACCGTTGTGGCGTAGTGGCTAGTGCATCTAGAACATTGCTAATGGAAGGTACATGAACTATAGTGGGCCTGAAATAATTGTATTAAAAGAAACGTGAAAATTTGATATAAGAACATGCATATCTTCACAAAGAATGACAGATGATTTTATACAAAGACCCATTGTCTGGCTTACCTCGCTGAAATACTAGCAGTGTGACTACTAACAACCAAATTGTCAAATGTCTGACAGGACGATCCACAAATAAATTGAAGACAATCGTTAAAATCAGGCGTAGGTTCACGGGCGTGGATTGCCCCAGAATGCATAAGTGAAACACGGTATCCGTAACCCTTAGCCTGGGGAGCAGCGCCAAATGTTTGTCAAAGCCTAGATCCGCCCTAGGGAATGTCAATAATAGTATCAACCTTATTAATCTCATCGCCCCCTTTTGAAAGGTTTCTTAGTCCATCGCCTTCCTACTGGAAATGGCGGAAATCAGAAAATAAATAATTGATGGGAAACCACAGTTAAAGCGTCTTTCGACAAGGTTGGATGTCGAAAACGCCAGCAGGAGCTGCAGCTTCTCCTCCCACAGCCGATGGTACTTTGTGAACGTGTCACCGCCGTTCCACAACGCCTAGTAACCACAGTGTTGAGAATGTGTTTCTGTATCGCCGTCGTGCTTCAGGTCAGTCAGTTAGTTAGTTAGTTAGTCAGTCAGTCAGTCAGTCAGTCAGTCAGTCAGTCAGTCAGTCAGTCAGTCAGTCAGTCAGTCAGTCAGTCAGTCAGTCAGTCAGTCAGTCAGTCAGTCAGTCAGTCAGTTAGTTAGCGGATGAGGAATCCAAACCCCAGGCAAGGATGAAGCAACTGAAAACAGATAAAAATAACGGGTGCGTTTTGGGCACTTACATTATAGGGCGTTACAGACACAATTTGCATGCAAATCCTTGTTTTTTTACCAGGAGTGCTCAGGTATAACTACTTATTCATTAGTTAAAATTTAAGTAAATTCTGAGACATCAACTTTTTGACAATTTATTGATTTGATACGGAATAGAGAAAGTGTTTTTTTCACGGAATTTCAAGAGGAATTTTTAATCGTTGTTTTGTCGTCAAATCCGCACACACAGTTCATTCAATGCCCCTGTCCACTTATGAACACCTCACGTTTGACATACGCAACCGCCGAATTTTTCCTCGAAACTATAAAATCGTCCTAATCTATTATTCCAAGGAAAACACAGTTTCACCTAGTGAATAGCCAGGGAAGCAGTCCCAAACCCAAAGTCCCCACAAATGGTGCCACTCACTATTTTACCACTGCTACTTACTAACTATTGATGCGCATATTCTGCAGATTTTTATTTCATTTGGTTCACTCCTAATTGTCAAAAAATCTCTCAGTTTCAAATGCATACAATTGTGGATAGTGTTTGTAGTGTTAGTTTTTGTTTGAAACTATGTAACGTTACACTGTAGCAATGACGTAACAAGTCGTAAATAACATTGGCGTTGGCCAACCAACCAATCCTGTATACCACTCCGAAACTATTCATTTTCAATTTATAGTCAAATTGAGGCAGTGGTGATATCAAAACTACGAAGCCTCATGGGGGATATTATGGGGTCATGAAATATATTTTTAACACGTACGTATGTAATAGGTACACGAAGGTACGTGATAGTTAATACGCACGTACGTGATAATAAAACGTTTGAAACAAGTTATAACGTGTATATACAGGGCGTCTGGTCTGACACAGATCTTGAAGTCATAAAATTAAGTCTCACACACCTGAAAAGAATTCTCAAGCTGGTATTTTGCAAGTGGCCCCTGTTCATCCTGGACAGTTTGCAGAATTATGGAAGGTTACACGGATATCGTTGGATACACTCAAAGTGTACAGAAAATGGGCTAGTAGTGTCCAAGATAATGGGCGGCATCTACTGAACATCCTGGATCCCAATGGCGTAGACCGGCGACGGCGACGGCGACGAAGACTTCAACGTAGGCTTTATCGCGGAGTTGGTCCAAACTTTACCTGGCATCTTGATTGCTATGACAAGCTAAATCCTTACGGTATATGCATAAGTGGATGTATAGATGGTTTCTCACGGAAGGTGATCTGGCTGCAAGCCTATCATACTAACAGTAAGCCCGTTGTCATAGCTGGTTTCTTAATCGAGTCTGTGGTCGATGAAGCTGGTAGCCTCCATCGTGTTCGGGCAGATCAGGGAACCGAAACAGTTGTGGTGAGAGACATGCAAACATTCCTTAGGATAAATCACCAGGATGGCTTGGCAGGCGACATGAACTTTGTGTGCGGCCAGAGCACAGCAAACCAGCGTATCGAAGCATGGTGGAGCATCCTTAGAAAGGAAAAGGCACACTTTTGGATGAACATGTTCTCAGAATTGAAGAACAATGGCGACTTCACAGGAAATGTCATTGACAAAAACTCAATTTAGTTCTGCTTCATGGCAATAATACAGGCAAGTTAAATATAATTTTTTTCTCATAATTTATCTAATTAGCAGCTTCGTTGAACACCAGTCTCAATACTACTGTGTGCGTGCGTGCGTGCGAGCGTGCATGCGTGCGTGTGCGTGATAAATGACCCTTGGGACAGTAAGCTGACAAGCAACTTGAAGATAATTGTTTCTGAAAATAAAGTTCCCATGGTGCCCCGATCTCTTTTAAGTTTACCACAATTACTACTCAAAAAGTGGTAAAACCACACCGTTAGGTGAAAAATGCATTCATTTTAATGACACTTGGAATGACACAGGATGACAGGATCGAAAACTGTCAGTCCTGGCCAGTAAACTATAGAACATGTCAAATCTGTAGTGCAGATCTACTATGTATGGTTTTACTATGTATATTTATAGTCTGATGATCTTGTCCACACATGGAATTGTCATCTACTACAGCGTCATCGCAACATGGTTGAGCCAACTGGGAAACCAATTATAATATACACGTCCCCGGAGCTGTACAACACGGAGAACAAATTTGTTGTTGTTGATGCTCCAGATGTTGAAGTTTGCATTGAGGAATGTGTGTTCCATGGAAGGTCATGCATCGATTCCGCAATTTTCGAGTTGTGTTGTGACAATATGGTGGATAATCACCTGGACGTTCCATCCGACACATAGTGAATGACCTACACGCTGATGTTGTTGTGGTGGGGTAAGACCCATGTGATGACCTACACACTGATGTTGTTGTGGTGGGGTCATCATCATGCTGTCAGTCGCTATGCGACAAAGACTGCTTTCATTTCTTGACCGCCGCACTCCATTTAGTTCTCTGCTGTGAGAGTGATGTCCATGAGTCGGTCTTTATGTCTCTCAGCTTGAGGTTTCTCTTGATGGTATCCTTGAACCGGAGACGAGGGCGTCCTCTCTGTCTGTGACCAGAAGACAATTGAGAGTAGAGGATCTGCTTTGGTAGTCTGTCTGATGACATCCTCATGAGGTGTCCAGTCCACAGGAGATTCTTTTTGATCAGAAGATCTTCCATAGAGGGCAGCCCTATCCGACCGAGTATTTCCTTGTTTGTCACTTTGTCCTTCCAGGTTAGCCTCATGATCGAACGCAGATGTCGCATCATGAAGGCATGCAGCTTTTTCACCTGTCGTCTGTACACTGTCCAGGCCTCGGCTCCGTATAGTAAGGTGGATAGCACAATTGCGCGGTAGATCTTGCCTTTGACCCGCGTGGACACATGGTGGTTGTTCCAGAGTCTCTGGCGTAATCGGCCGAAAGATGCGCTAGCCTTGGCCATCCTCCTCTGTATTTCAGCATCAATGCGTCCATCACTTGATATAGTGCTTCCGAGGTAGGTGAATTCCGGAACAGAGTTCAGCTTGTTTCCATCAACCATGATATCCTCCTCTCGGGTTCTTGTAGAGTTGGGTTGGTACAGCACTTCCGTCTTCTTGATGTTAATCTTCAGGCCGAACTTCTTTGATGCATCGGAGAAAGCATCCACTATTCTCTGGATCTCTTCAGCGGAGTGGGCGACCAGTGCACTGTCATCTGCATATAGCAGCTCTCTCACAAGTATCTGGGTAGTCTTGGTCTTCGCTCTGAAGTGTGCGACGTTGAATAGGTCAGCGCTCTGTCTAGACTGTATATAGACGCCATCTCCCATGCCTCGGAAAGCCTCGACAAGCATTGCTGATAGGAAGATGGAGAAGAGCGTGGGGGCCAGTACACAGCCTTGCTTGACACCATTGGTAACACCGAACGTTTCCGAGACTTCCCCTCCAACACTCACATTCGCCATCATTCCCGTATGTAGAGCCTCGATCATGGTTGTGAATTTCTCTGGGCATCCATATTTCCTCAGTAGCTGCCATAGCCCGGTCCTTCCGACTGTATCAAACGCCTTCGTGAAGTCGACAAATACTATATATAGTGGTCGGTCCTGCTCAGTGCACTTTTCTTGTAGTTGTCGAAGACAAAATATCATGTCCGCTGTGCTCCGGTTGGATCTGAAGCCACACTGTGTCTCCGGAACTACTTCTGGTGTTATGTGAATAGATAGTCTGTTGAGCAGGATCCTGGCGAAGATCTTGCCTGCTATGGAAAGAAGAGAGATTCCTCTGTAGTTCCCACAGTCTGTTCGATCTCCTTTCTTGTAGATGGTTACAATGCTGGCATCCTTCCACGCTTGTGGTACAGAACCCTCCTCCCAGGCTTTGGTGATTAATTGGTGCTGTCTGTTGGACAGATTGTCTCCTCCGTGCTTCCATACTTCAGCAGGAATTCCATCACCCCCAGGTGCTTTGCCATCTTTCAGGCCGGCGATTGCTCTAGCCATCTCATCCATGTTTGGAATCTCATCAAGGCATGTGTTGGTAATGCGCTGCTGGATGTTGACAAGAGCTTCATGTTCTATGTCGCCAGGGACGTTGAGTAGTTTTTGGAAGTGTTCACTCCATCTTGCCACAACTCTCTTGCTGTCGGAGAAGGTCTCCATTCCATCTGTTGACTTCAGGTGAACAGGTCCCTTTTTCGCGGGTCCCCACACTTCCTTCAGTCCATTGTAGAAGCCCTTCATGTCGTTTCTGTCTGCAGATCTCTGCAGCTCCTCTGCCTTCATTTACCACCATTCTGACTTCAGGGCACGGGTGCGTTTTTGTAGCAGTCTGCAGGCATCTTTGTACGCTGCAATGGTGGATCTAGTACTCCTGGTCTGTAACACTCTCTGGTGGGATTGGTCTCTTCTGCTCATTAGATTTTGTAGCTCCTGGTCGTTGGGGTCGAACCAGTCCTGGTGTTTTCTGTCTGGCTTGCCGAGAAATGTTTTAGCTGTGTTGTATACTACCTGTTGCAGAGCTGCCCATTCCTCATCTGGTGTTGAGCTTTCCTTCTCCTCCCATTGGGCGAGAGCGCTGTCCATCTCCTGCTCGAAGCTCTCCCTATGACTGATGGTACGTAGTTTTGCTGTGTTTAGCTTGGTCGGTTTTCTTACCCCTTGTCTGTTGTGCTTTTGTCGTACTCTAAATGCCACTTTTGACCTCAGCATATGGTGATCGGTCCAGCAGTTAGCTCCACGCATGGCTCGAGTACTGTGGATGTCCATCTTATCCCGACACCTCGTGATGATGAAGTCGATCATATGCCAGTGTCTGGAACGAGGATGCATCCAGGTGGTCTTGCGTTCATCCTTCTGCTTGAACATGGTGTTCGTCACTATCAGTTCGAACTCAGAGCACAAAGCCAGTAGAAGCTCGCCATTGGAGTTGCGTTTCCCGATCCCATATTTGCCCATGACCATGTGGTGGGGTCAGACCCATGTAATGACCTACACACTGATGTTGTTGTGGTGGGGTAAGACCCATGTAATGACCTACACACTGATGTTGTTGTGGTGGGGTAAGACCCATTTAATGACCTACACACTGATGTTGCTGTGGTGGGGTAAGACCCATGTGATGACCTACACACTGATGTTGTTGAGGTGGGGTAAGACCCATGTAATGACCTACACACTGATGTTGCTGTGGTGGGGTAAGACCCATGTAATGAACTACACACTGATGTTGCTGTGGTGGGGTAAGACCCATGTAATGACCTACACACTGATGTTGCTATGGTGGGGTAAGACCCATGTAATGACCCACACACTGATTACGGAGACCTCCCTTGAATTCTTACCTCGTTTCCTGAATCTTTTTGGATTAGAGGGGAACGAATGGTTGTTTGAACGTAACAGGTAATTAGGGAACTTGTCCAATAAATCCGAGTTCAAAGTACTGTTAAGTAATAAAATTCATTGCAAGAAAATAGCTACATGAGCACGTCGATTGTAAACAGTTGTTCAACGTTTACAACGCAAGGTCCAGGCCGGCTGGCCCAGAGGCATAGTCAAAGAACAGCAAGTGCGAGTTCCCGCTGGGGCTGAGTAACGTAGGCAAACAATGAACTGACACCACGAGAAAGGCACGTCTACTATTACAGAAACAAAACCACTGACCGACACCATCTTTCAAGATGTTGTGCCATATAACGAAACCGCTATTCAAGTTAAAATGTGCGTCGCCACTAGACTCTAGACTAGAGCAGCGCCAACTATGGCTATGCTTGGCTATTAGCAGTAAACATATACGTTATAAATGTTTACCTGTATAATGGCCAGAAAGGCCACAAATATTCTAGAATATTCTATACAAATTATATAGATCGTTTTGCCAAGGATAACAACCTCCGCGCACGCGCAAAAAAATATACGGTGAATGGCGGGGACAGATAATTATTTATTTTTCCATAGCATAGTCGACCATGTTTAAGTTTTTAGTCCGGATTTTATCACGATGACATGTTGCATTAGTTTTCGTCAAATCCTAAGATTTATTTCGAAAAAATCAACAGCAGATGCTCCTCGTCAGATGTCAATAAAAACAAGATTTTGTCTACATACGCAGGGATTCTGCTAACCACCAACTAAAATGTAATCCGGTGCGCAGCAGAAGTGTCGCAGTCTACAAATGTGCCATTTTCCCTGTTCAAAAATTAGTGTTGATAAAACCTCGAAAAGGGGACCGTCTAAATATCACTGGCACTTCGTACGTATGCTATATCAACCAGGAAGTGAAACAGTAGTTTATCTGAGTGAAACCATAATTGACCAATTAGCACAATCGCTAGGACTGGGAGGAAGGTGATTCATAGTCATATGCGGAAGTGGGGGACATATCATTATTTTACTTCCTGGTTGATGAAGTAAAATGCCAGTTATTTTGAGACGGTACCTCTTTCAACGGTTTGTTTAGTCTCGCATATCCGACTTGCTCGCCTTGTGAACTCGCCGGGAAGAGAATTTGGCAGAAGAGTCAGAGGTGTGGTCACGTTGTTACCCACGGCACTGGCACCAGTCCATTTTGTGTAGTCATTCCCGTGAATCAGCAGCGTCATTATCGAAATTCTACACTAAACTTTTGTTGGCCTGATTTCACATTTCAGTCTGACAGATTGCACAAATGACCTAGCATGTGGTAGTGGACACTAGACCCAGCGTATGGTAGTGGACAAAAGTGCCAGCACGTGGTAGTGGACACTATATATAGGTTTGATTCTTCACGAAATGATTCTAAAACGAAACGAGCAAATAATATAACTGCGGGAGCGACTTTAAAGTTGGAATCCTATTGTTCTGACTGATGATTAATTAATATTTTCTTTGTCAGACACAACCCACGTGATTATGTGCCATCTACTGAGAAACCACACAACCGGTCACAAAACAATAAGCAACCACAATCAAAGTGACGTGACTAAATTGGTTTTATTTCTAAAATCGTGACATTTACAATCGCAACTGTGTGAATTCCTGATGCTGAAATGTACACAAATGAAGTTGATCAGCCCAGGAGCACACAGTAAAGAAACACCGGTATTTTCTGCAAGTTTTCAAGCTCACACAAACATTGCTTCTACTACATTTGAACTGCTTAGAAAATCTTAATCTATAATCATCTAAATCGGTCAAGTGCTTAGACTTTCCCTGGTCCGACAACTTCGGTAAGATTAAATATTCCATTCACATACAAAAATAGTACCCATAAGGTGATGTACATACGAACTGACCCGCACTTGTCCTATCGAGTTGCTCATAATAAATAGACCTGAATATCGAACAGGATAGGAAACTGTAACAGGACATCGCTCTAAAAGTAATGCTGCATTTCCACATTCTATTATTCAGCCGAAACGCCTGCACTCCATGTAGCAAGATTACCCAATTATCCCGCCCTTGATGTATTGCATAAATGTGCACCACTGTGATATTCATACATAACAACATCACTATGATATAGCCAATCCACACATAGCGTAAATGACGTCATATTCACTCATACATTCTCTCTTATAACCAACAATTACAACATTACCTCCACACCAGGTATTGGCTCTCGCACTATTGCTTTCACGCCGCTCTAACATATATCCTGAATTCAACCTACAAGACCCTGCCAGGTGCAAGATTCTGTTGACAGAAACTGTATTAGTCAAACTTGGAACCCAGACTTTCAACAAATCTGACAATATATGGTAATTTTCCCTAGGCATTTAAATTTTGTATTGCTGCATAATAGAAAGGTTAGTGAACTGTTTTTGTTGTTCACCACATTAGTCCACAAAATGACAAAACATTTTGACAGCAAAATCATCTGCACGTAATTTAGAATTAGATAAATACGAGTGGTGCATCTGATCAAGTTAACCAGTTTCAAAGAGTCCAACTGTGGATTCTGCCAACAAGAAAGACCAGCAACCTGCCAGGGTCTCAAGTAGACAGACCTAGTCGATGGAAACTGGATGCTGCCTGAAGGATCTCTGCCCCAAGGGTCTGCTCTCACAAGGGCCTCCCCCAAGGGTCTCCTCCCAAGGGGCCTCATCCCCAAAGACACAACCACAGATGCAGCATCCATACCCATTGAATCAGCAAGCTAAACACTTGTAGTATGTATATATAATATATAGACATAGTTATACACAGTGTGGTAATATTACAACAAAATAATGGTTAACAATAAATTACATACTTTACATTTCCTCTGCCCTAGCGCCAGATGTCAGCTGGTGACCACTCTGCCCAAGTCTTGCAATGATCTCAACAGTTGGTGTCTATGATTCTATATGCACCTACACATTCCATTTCTATCCATTCTCCACTAGTTTGGTGTAACAATATTAGCAGTTGTCCTAACTGCGTGTATAAAACCCTTTCGATAGAACTACCAACGTATGGTACAAACTCAGGATGTGATTTACGTGTAGTCTTTGAAACACGGACCCCATTAAATCAGTGGGCGAGAAAGGGAGTGTCAAAGACCCTCCATTTGACGCCACAGACTGGGTTCCATTCCACCTATCCAAAGAAATGACTTCTACAGCAGTGACCCAGTCACATGGTATATAGCAATGTGGTCAAAAGAATTCAACAAGTTTTGTTTCTACCCCGACCAGAATGATAACAAGGCATTGCCTCTGTTCAGGGTGGCAAGCAATATGAATGAACACTGTTTGAATGTTCACGTAAACTGGTGCTTATAATTGCCTGCAATATTACTAATTAGCCTGAGAACATTCTATTAAAGAGAATGTACAATTACTTTCATTGGCTAAGTGATGCAGAGCTGGTTTTTTGTATAATTAAAACGATGCAATTTTTTTTATTTAAAAATACATCTAATTTAACAATGTTTCAAGTTTTAATCTTCCTTCCTAAATTGTACAAAACCTGAATTTGACAGACCCTGACATAATTTTTTTTATATTTGATGCTTAGATGTCAATATTTATTGGCCTGTCAATAATTCCCATATGATAGCAACACATTTTGTATGGATATTATGTTTTTCCAACTGAGATGCTATTAAATAATTAATATATTGATAAATTCAGTGTTGCAATGACAGGGTATACAGTCGTTCAGTTAACCAATGTAAATCGTTGAACATTCCTTTTAAAGAAATATGTCATCTACAAAATAACATTTTCACATGGGAATAATAGTGAAATGGCCCAGTGAACCACAGAACCCCTCAGTAGTTCTAATCGTGAAAACTAATAATTACTTACTGGCGAAGAGGTGACGGTGGTTACATTGAAGTTACATGCTACTTCAGTGCAGCAGCCTGCTTCCTTCAGTCCTCATTGATACGGTTATGACAAAACACATTTAAATACGTTCTCATACACTGCAAGACATTATATACAAGGTTTGTTAAATACACCAGACACATATTTAAGTCTCGCGATAGGTTCAGCACATTTGGTTAATGATCCAAATACATTGCAGCAACATGCCGGACATTACACTGTATTATAAATCATGTGTTCTCTAGATCAATTCCACAATAAGAAACGGCTAATTTTCAAGATTTCCCATAGCATTCTTGTGTCACAGTCTTGGTGGGAAGGTGTTGTGTGTGGCTTCACAGCCGAGGTAGATTTGTGTATTTTAGCTGATAAATGCAATCAAAGATATCGCATCATGTTAGTACATAGAAGTACAACCAGCCACTGTATCTCCCATGGTGTCATGCACACACTGGTACATACAAGTCTTAAACATGCATACCTTATAGCACATGAACTAAAAGAATAGCAGCCCTTCTCCAAAACAATGTTTATAAGGAGTGTATATCGTATACCCAAAGTTATTTTGTTGGTGGCTGCTGGTGTCTGCTTTATATAACATCAAGTTTCTAACATATTATGTTCATCCATTGGGTTTTTAGTAAGAACTATTTAGCACAGTTCATTCTCTGAAATCAAGTACTATACTGTTGCTTGGTTGTTGCACCAACACTGACCAATGCCAACATATCGGGCCCATTTCACTAAGATTAACTCATCGACTTTGTTTCATCATTAAAAATGTTTTCATAATTTTTTTTTATGATTTAAAAAATAAAATGGCATCATAATTTCAATCAGTTTTCTTTCAATTAAAATTAAATTAAAATGATAGCATAATTTCAATCAGATTTCTTTACTATGTACCTAAACATAATGGTGAAACTAATTTTCACAATAATCATTATACATATATTATATCTAAGATCAGCCATATTTTACCAGTTGCTCGTAATTTTGGTGACACTGTTCCGAGATGTTGACATATGGGCAAACTGTCATCTTCCACTACATCAGTATTAGTATGTCATAAAAGTACATCTGAGGAGTAATAATAATAAATATGTAAGAAAACACGTTGATTCCGCCACACACAGACATGGAGGAGGTATTGAGATGCCAGCCATCCGTGGTGAACACAATCACTGGATACCCGGTTTTCACTTGAAGTTCAAATGCATTGTGCCCGACTCTGAATAAATTGTTGCATAGAACTGAAATTGCTGTGGAACCGGATAAAGAGGCATAACGAGTTGCAAAAAACCAGCCTGACAGAGCAATACATAAAACTTGTTAATTGTTTGGCAATTCCTTTACGATTTGTAAGTAGACGGTACGAAATTCCGTCAGCATGATTCAGCACTTACCACTTACTGGCCAGAGGCTGCACAAGGTACATACATTATATATAATATGTACAGTACACTGCAAAAAAATAGAACGAGGTATTAAATTTTGCATACAATATAAGATTTGTAAAAACAGATCGGCTGGGCAAGAGGAAAGCCGACAAGCTGCAGAACTGCCTCGCGGGGAGCCAGTGACGTCTATAGTTGTACATGCCCTGATTTTACGTCACATTTTCATACCAGATGACAGGGCACTTTTCCCCTGCAGATAAGAGGTAATCGATGAGGCACCCGTATGCACAAAATGACACTGCACTCGGCGCCCGTAGCTCGGAAACGAGATGTGTCATCGACGTACAGTTTATCTATCTTACAGAAACTAGCATTGTCGTCGTCGGCACAACTAAAACTTTGTACACATACCTGGAATTTGGCTTGCGGCCTGCGCTGCAGTTATATAATTGCTGCTCCCTGAGTATGTGACAGCGCGAGCCACAACCAAAACGAGGTAGTTCATTATTAGCACAATGGTACCACAAATTTCACGTCACTATCAACATGAGCGTCCGCGTCAAGCGACACGTCGCGACCACCACAGCTGTGAGACGGGGTGGGCAGAACACACATAGCGTAGTTTGTGGAAGTGGACGGTGGCGCCCTCGTAATCCACTTCCATGAGGTAGAACACAGAACATGTTGTAACAGCTTCCAGTCCACACGCAACTGTGATCGAACAAATAGTGCTGACTGTAGCCGTGACGATGATGCATGCGGCGTTTATTTCTTACAGTGACCACACCTATAGGACACAGCGGCAGCGTTGTTCCATTGACCGGTAACTCTGTTGCGAGACGAGCACCTGGCACGTTGAGAGATGGTCTAAAATCTCGGACAATGACTGTATCATTGTGCACTAATTCATGGCAACGACGTAATAATGCGTTGATCATCACGGTACCCTGATTCCTGGGGTCAACTTTACCCTCCACTTTCATCCCTTCACAGCAGCTGTTCTGAACAGCTGGTCGCCTAGCCACCCCACCGTCAGTGGCGCAGTTTGATTCAGTGCGTGAATTAAAATCCATGTATATAAATATGACTGTAAATACCAAAAAACCCGCATCTTTGTGAATTTGCCCCAATGCGTAGGGGTCGATCAACAAGAGTAGAGCGACAACAAGAGGTAGTGGCCAGCCTTGGCGTATTTGGTAGACGCTCACAGCCAGTAAGCCCATTCTACGTCACCACAGTCCGTGGTTGGTTAAACCTGTGTGTTGGCGATGTGCCCGGCCGCGTCGTTGCCTGCCGAGGACTTCGACTGCTGCCCACGTCTCTGCGACCATGTCCTGCCCGGTGTTGCTCCGAGTGGCCAAGCGAGGTAGCCTGAGGTGCGTGTGAGGTATAGCTGGCCCTGTCACCCCCATGCCCGTTGCTGCGGTGCACTCTGCCAGTGTTCTGTGGCTCCACGCCTGAGGCACATTCCCCGTTGTAAACACCCGTATTGGGGATGGGCCGAGCGTCACTGTCTGCCGCTGTGTCAAGGTGCTGCTCACTAACACACTCCTGAAGATCGTCCTCGTTCAAGCTGCGGTTAATGTCGTCCAACGAGCAGTCGTGACGCTGCAGCCATGGCTGGTCTGGACAATGGTCATCAGACAAACAGCCGTCATGCAGTGGAACCTGAAATATACACAACACGAGTCAGGACACTGGATGAACGAGTCTCAAAGTACGCTATCTGACTACAGCTAGATGGCGTACAATGACTACTGTTCTGCCATTAAGTGGTAGAGTCAGTCTGATAACAGAAAATAAAAGGTCTAATTGACTGTGAAAACAAGTAAAAGATTAATAAATGCAGACTAAGTTGAGGAGTGAACAAAGACCAACCGCTGGACTGTCTTCCTCCTTGTCCACGTCATTTCCTGGGCTGCGCTTACACTTGCCATTGGGGATAAAGCCGTTCTGCGACCGACTGTTGTCAGGACTGATGTAGCCTACGTAGCCACCCTACACCAGACACATCATTTTTAATAATAAATTCAGAACACAGACATTTATAACGGGCAGTGTGTTTTGGTTAAAACCTGCTCAAAGGCACGAACAAAGCAATGTTAAAATAAGTTTAAAATAAGTCTAAGATACGTTTAAAGTTAAAATAAATTAAACTTTGCTCTATACATTACTTGACCAAACGTGAAAATCTGAAACATTTATCAGGTTCAAATATTTTGATACATCACTTAAAGCTGCGTCCTGTTATGTTCCTTTTTACCAAGTTGCCTCATAAAAACATCATTGGCCAATCTCAAGCACACCTTATCAGTTCAATGAAACACATTTGGACGGTCAAAATGTTAGAATACATAACAGATAACATGACTTTAACAATAAAACCGATCAGATTTTGTAGCTTTAAAGAAAAACTAATGGGTTTTGTTACCTTTGAGTCGACTTTTTCATTCTCCTGTATGTCGGTCAGCATGGGCAGGAAGCTGTCCATCTCATGGGAGCTACTGTAGTGGCCGGGGATGTGACCATTGCCGTTGACATGGGGCAGGCATCCATTGCCCACCATGTATGACGCATTCGGGTCTACGGGGGGTGGGGGCGACCGCGGGGGGAAACACCTACAAAGCAACCCAGTGTTAACCATCACAACTAACTATAGACACTATTGAATATGATACGTGATCCACGAATGCAATGGTAATCAGACATCAAATCTCCCTATTAGATCAAACAAACTTCACACCGCCAGGCAACAGTTTTACAAACACCCATATACAAACTGCCCACAGAGAGAAGTCACACATTTATTGCAAATGACACATGCAGATTAAAAAAGATGTCAAATAATCAGAACAGGGAAGCTTCACTAAAATATGTCAATTATTTATTTCCCCATTTGTGTTTAGCCTTTGGAAGCATACTACCCTCAGCCAAGAGTGTGTGTGTGGTGTGTGTGTGTGTGTGTGTGTGTGTGTGTGTGTGTGTGTGTGTGTGTGTGTGTGTGTGTGTGTGTGTGTGTGTGTGTGTGTGTGTGTGTGTGTGTGTGTGTGTGTGGTGTGGTATGTGTGTGGTGTGGTGTGGTGTGGTGTGTGTGTGTGTGTGTGTGTGTGTGTGTGTGTGTGTGTGTGTGTGTGTGTGTGTGTGTGTGTGTGTGTGTGTGTGTGTGTGTGTGTGTGTGTGTGCGCGCGCGCACCAAATTTATAGTCCTGAAGAAAAACAATATGGAAAGAAGAATAATGGCAGAAGTGTTCCTTGGAAGGCTTAGGCTTTACAAAACATATTCAACTGGCACTAACTGCATATTTAAACGTAGGTACCAAATAAGTCCCATCCAGCCCGGATTAACATAATTTCAATGGTGCAGACAAAGAGGCTACTACACCATGTACAGTTTGTAAGCAGTGTAGTATCCAATCTTTAAGACGACTCAGTGTTATACCCTCGACTGCTGCCAGACCTACCTGTGTCAACAACACCACGGGAAGTATTCAACCAGACAGCAATTATTGCACAAAAAACTACTGTTCCACAAAGTTCCATCACTGTCTGTCATACATCGCCACAACAGTACTTGTGTATTTATCAGCACAATGACTGTCAGCAGGAATCCATTCATACATTGCCACAACAGTACTTGCCTGTTTCTCAACACAATGTGTGTCAGCAGGAATCCATTCATACATTGCCACAACAGTACTTGCCTATTTCTCAGCACAATGACTGTCAGCAGGAATCCATTCATACATTGCCACAAGAGTACTTGCCTATTTCTCAGCACAATGATGATGGCGCAGATAATGATACAGCCACCTCCAATGCACACCCCGATGATGATGCCAACCTCCTTGTTGCTGCGACCGACCAGTCTTCCCCCTTCTGTAACACAACACGTCTCTCAGCCAAAAAAGTTGATGCTGAATCAGATCAGTTGTTGTGAAACTGTGTGATACAGTATGTGTCTACAACATACCAAAAGAGGCAGCTGCTTGACACAAAGAACAACTAACTACTGCTCTTTTGAAACCGCTTTCTTGTTTTTTTTTTTGAAAAGATATGTTATGGATATTTCTATTCCAATTTCTACTGCTACTACCAAGAAATTAAGTGTGACATTTCATAGTCAATGTGTCATTCACTCCTACCATCAGACCTGCCACATTTGTGTCGGTTGAATTCCCTATTTTTTTACTTGAATTTGTTTGCAAAGTCATATTAAACTACAAAATATACAGGGATAGAATTTTGCCAAAAATTAGTGGGAGCCAGCCAGAAATTCACTAGGTTTTTGCTGAATCAGCTTAGCACCAAAAGTATTGTGTTTCAACCACTATAACTTTGTCGTTCGATTTATATTGGTGTAATGGTCACAAGAACATATGTACTTTATCACGATTTTTCCATTTAAAACACATAAACACCTCCCCAAAATCTGCATTGCATACAGAGAAATGCATGCAATGTGGCAGATGCTGGTCAGATATACAGATGTGAGAAAAACAGATTGTTATACAGTGACCGTTTTCAAGGGGTGGCTGATCGGTGGGGTTTCTACTGTATGTTCATGTATGTCCATGTACGTTCATGTTGTTGTTGCCACCTACCATTAGTAGAGACAATCTGCCAGCCGTCCTCCGACCCACTCTTCAAGTAGTGGACGATGTAGGACGTGATGACGCCATTCTGCTGGACTGGCGGCTTCCACCGCAGCTCCACACGACCAGATCCCAGGAGGGTCCACTGCAACATCACTGGCGCCGACGGACCTACAACAAGACACGGGTCAAAGATGACACACGGGATGCAGTCATATGTCTGAGAGTGTCTACAACTGCCGTTTGAACTAATGTTCGCAGGAGCTGCATGGCCACATGTTGTACACCACAGATAGTGAACACTTCTCACCACTACTCAAAGCATCTCCCGTTATATTCTTAACACATGCACATAATTTTTTTTTAGAAATAACATTTTAACTACACTTTTGCAAGTTACCCAATCTAACTATCAGTCAATTCTTCCGATGATTTTAACAAACTTACGCACTCTTTTATTACTCTGACTGTGCATATTACTGAAACTATTCATGCACTACTGATGTGAACATCAGTGAACCTGCTGCGTGCCGGGCTACGTGAATTGTAGAAGCAGCTATAAACCAATCTGACAAACATATTTCGTCGCACCAAACACCAATTATGGTTTGGGACTGCTTTTGTGGGTATACGTTATTATATGACACAATCGCATTATCACAATAGTTATGAAAATATCACAGTAGGATTGCAATAATAAAACCATCCCCAACAGTCACAATGGTACTCACTGGCTTCCTGGGTCTGACACCAGACGTGCTTGCTGTACAGTCCCTGGGCAGTGTCTGTGTTAGACCGCGCAGAAAACTCGTACATAGTGAATGCCTCCAGCCCCGTAATCAGCACTTGTAACCGTTTGCTGCAATACAAAAAATACATGCTCTTCGAGTCTTTAATCTAACTAACTTTTAACAAGATTGCCACCCAAAGCAGAAACCCAGATGGCAAGTGGACAAGGAATAATAAAATAAAATACGATATTTATATAGTGCCATAATCACCTAATGTTCTATGGCCATTGGCTTATCAAGTGTCCAACAGAAAAGGTTGTGATTTTTCAGAAGCAGCCGCAGGAATATCAGTGAATTATTATGTGTAGAAACAATGCAACTACTATAGCCACAGCAACAGCATCAGAATATTACATAGCTTATTTTATTTATGAATACAACATTTATTATCCCTTTCTTATGGCATTGTGTCATCAGACCAGTATTATATATTGCCCATCAGCATAACAGAACTTGCTTGGTTTACCTGGTGACAAATCTGACAGGTCCTTTTTTGCGTTTCGTCGGGTCGAGCTGAGCAGGTCGGTAACGCACGGTGTAGTAGTGTACGTTGTGTACAAACGGCGGCTTCTGCCAATGCACGAGTATGCTCGTTGAGTTGTGTGACTCCGCCTCTAGACGCTGTGGTGGCACCGGTAGGCTCGGCGCAATCGTCACTGTCCCCTGACCACCTGCTGGGCGAAATAATGTTGTCATTTATAGGCGTTTTCTTGACAGTATGGCATCATTACTGCAGCATAGTGATGACAGATGGTGGGGAATCTGCCTCAGATTTACAAGTGAAGAAAAATGGTTTTCCAGGTTCTCGGCATTATCACGGACAACCAAATAATGGCATAATAACAGTTTCTTTATCAGGACGTGTATAAATATCAACTCAAACACATATTCACGCACGCGCAAACACACATCAACCAATAATCACATTTACCCACAAAAATTCTTCCACAATCACCAGGTGGCAGCACACATCACAATTGCATTGCAATAATTCCACCAGATGGCAGCAGGTTTACACAAGAGACCTCCAGGCTGGGCCATGAACGGTATGTAGAGCCCTACCTGAGATGGGTGATGTCCTAACAGAGCTCACTGTAGCCTCCCCATCTCCATTGTGGTTGAAGGCCAGCAGACTGATCATATACTTGCTGTCCCCGTCTACAACCAACGCACAGACGCATAATCAGTAGTTAGTAATCAAAAAATATTTATTTCCAACGTCCCACGACAACAGCAGTACAGTAGTATAGCATCATAATGTACATTAAATTTAGATAAAAATGGTCATACACATATACATTTATATACAGTATTAATGATGAGTTGGAAACGGGGAGAGTTGAAGTTTAAACTTATGTTTACTCCCCCCTGGAGTACTCGGACTGTACTCCATTACTAAATATTACAAGTACTTTTAAGTTAAATATACACTGTTGCTGGTGGTATGTTAATTGTATTACAAGATAATATTACTAAATTGATGTATCGATGCTTTCTTTTACAGAAAAGCTTAGTTACTGTCAATTAGTATATGTCGGGACCATAGCTTGACCAGTCGTGACATAGTCCAGTGGCCCACCTTCGTGTTCTTTCTGTATCAACGTTACTTGTAGTCGTGTAAATAAAACTATTGTTGTTACTATTATTAGAATATTTTTGCCCCCATGCCTTTTTTTCTGTATAGACATTACTTGTAGTTAGCTAAATAAAATTGTTGTTGTTATTGTTGTTATATGCAAGTATTACAGTACCTCTGGTACTACAATACCTCAGGGAGTTTGACGCCCCTGCATTGCAGAGTTGAAAATCACTGCCTTGTGATACAGGTTCTCGACAGAACCGAAGGCTAAGGGAGCAAACCCTAACAGAAAACCATGTCATTGTGGCAGCATCAAGGGTGGTTGATGAATGGAACTCCCAACATCTCCCGACCAGCCACTGCAGGGACAAATAGCTCGCGCCTGTCTTGACGTGTTCTTGCCGGTGTGAGACCTCTATTTGCTCCCCGAGAGAGTGCCGCTAGTAACTTGCAAAAGCCAGCAGCACTTCAACACTTTTTGCAAGCAGCTCTCATGAAATGCACAACCGCACGAATTACCATACCGGACCGGTCGTCGCCCGGGTTACCAAGGACCGCGCTGCTCGACCTCATCTTCCGTCGACAGTGAAAAATCAGCTAGGAAGAAGAGAACAACTATCAATCGCTCAATGGAATGTCAGGACTCTCCTCGACCGAGAAGTAGCCGACCGACCGGAAAGACGTACTGCACTAGTAGCAATGGAACTCGCCAAGTACAATATAGACATTGCCGCCCTGTGCGAAACAAGGTTCTCAGAGTCTGGTAGTCTTAATGACTTGGAATACTCTTTCTTCTGGAGTGGCAGACCCAAAGGAGAGAGAAGGGAGGCTGGAGTGGGCTTTGCTATAAAGAAGGACATCGTGACAATGCTGACAGAAATGCCACGGCCAGTAAGTGACAGAATCATGATGATGAGACTACCTCTGAGCAAGGACAACTATGCTAGAATTATCAGTGTTTACGCTCCAACAATGACAAACCCGGACGATAACAAGGAGGCTTTCTACAACCAGCTGTCAAGTATGCTCAGAGACATCCCTCGTACCGATAAGCTACTGCTGATAGGAGACTTCAATGCAAGGATAGGAAGAGACAATGACAAATGGACCATGGTCATGGGCAAATATGGGATCGGGAAACGCAACTCCAATGGCGAGCTTCTACTGGCTTTGTGCTCTGAGTTCGAACTGATAGTGACGAACACCATGTTCAAGCAGAAGGATGAACGCAAGACCACCTGGATGCATCCTCGTTCCAGACACTGGCATATGATCGACTTCATCATCACGAGGTGTCGGGATAAGATGGACATCCACAGTACTCGAGCCATGCATGGAGCTAACTGCTGGACCGATCACCATATGCTGAGGTCAAAAGTGGCATATAGAGTACGACAAAAGCACAACAGACAAGGGGTAAGAAAACCGACCAAGCTAAACACAGCAAAACTACGTACCATCAGTCATAGGGAGAGCTTCGAGCAGGAGATGGACAGCGCTCTCGCCCAATGGGAGGAGAAGGAAAGCTCAACACCAGATGAGGAATGGGCAGCTCTGCAACAGGTAGTATACAACACAGCTAAAACATTTCTCGGCAAGCCAGACAGAAAACACCAGGACTGGTTCGACCCCAACGACCAGGAGCTACAAAATCTAATGAGCAGTAGAGACCAATCCCACCAGAGAGTGTTGCAGACCAGGAGTACTAGATCCACCATTGCAGCGTACAAAGATGCCTGCAGACTGCTACAAAAACGCACCGGTGCCCTGAAGTCAGAATGGTGGGAAATGAAGGCAGAGGAGCTGCAGAGATCTGCAGACAGAAACTACATGAAGGGCTTCTACAATGGACTGAAGGAAGTGTGGGGACCCGCGAAAAAGGGACCTGTTCACCTGAAGTCAACAGATGGAATGGAGACCTTCTCCGACAGCAAGAGAGTTGTGGCAAGATGGAGTGAACACTTCCAAAAACTACTCAACGTCCCTGGCGACATAGAACATGAAGCTCTTGTCAACATCCAGCAGCACATTACCAACACATGCCTTGATGAGATTCCAAACATGGATGAGATGGCTAGAGCAATCGCCGGCCTGAAAGATGGCAAAGCACCTGGGGGTGATGGAATTCCTGCTGAAGTATGGAAGCACGGAGGAGACAATCTGTCCAACAGACTGCACCAATTAATCACCAAAGCCTGGGAGGAGGGTTCTGTACCACAAGCGTGGAAGGATGCCAGCATTGTAACCATCTACAAGAAAGGAGATCGAACAGACTGTGGGAACTACAGAGGAATCTCTCTTCTTTCCATAGCAGGCAAGATCTTCGCCAGGATCCTGCTCAACAGACTATCTATTCACATAACACCAGAAGTAGTTCCGGAGACACAGTGTGGCTTCAGATCCAACCGGAGCACAGCGGACATGATATTTTGTCTTCGACAACTACAAGAAAAGTGCATTGAGCAGGACCGACCACTATACATAGTATTTGTCGACTTCACGAAGGCGTTTGATACAGTCGGAAGGACCGGGCTATGGCAGCTACTGAGGAAATATGGATGCCCAGAGAAATTCACAACCATGATCGAAGCTCTACATACGGGAATGATGGCGAATGTGAGTGTTGGAGGGGAAGTCTCGGAAACGTTCGGTGTTACCAATGGTGTCAAGCAAGGCTGTGTACTGGCCCCCACGCTCTTCTCCATCTTCCTATCAGCAATGCTTGTCGAGGCTTTCCGAGGCATGGGAGATGGCGTCTATATACAGTCTAGACAGAGCGCTGACCTATTCAACGTCGCACACTTCAGAGCGAAGACCAAGACTACCCAGATACTTGTGAGAGAGCTGCTATACGCAGATGACAGTGCACTGGTCGCCCACTCCGCTGAAGAGATCCAGAGAATAGTGGATGCTTTCTCCGATGCATCAAAGAAGTTTGGCCTGAAGATTAACATCAAGAAGACGGAAGTGCTGTACCAACCCAACTCTACAAGAACCCGAGAGGAGGATATCATGGTTGATGGAAACAAGCTGAACTCTGTTCCGGAATTCACCCACCTCGGAAGCACTATATCAAGTGATGGACGCATTGATGCTGAAATACAGAGGAGGATGGCCAAGGCTAGCGCATCTTTCGGCCGATTACGCCAGAGACTCTGGAACAACCACCATGTGTCCACGCGGGTCAAAGGCAAGATCTACCGCGCAATTGTGCTATCCACCTTACTATACGGAGCCGAGGCCTGGACAGTGTACAGACGACAGGTGAAAAAGCTGCATGCCTTCATGATGCGACATCTGCGTTCGATCATGAGGCTAACCTGGAAGGACAAAGTGACAAACAAGGAAATACTCGGTCGGATAGGGCTGCCCTCTATGGAAGATCTTCTGATTAAAAAGAATCTCCTGTGGAGTGGACACCTCATGAGGATGTCATCAGACAGACTACCAAAGCAGATCCTCTACTCTCAATTGTCTTCTGGTCACAGACAGAGAGGATGCCCTCGTCTCCGGTTCAAGGATACCATCAAGAGAAACCTCAAGCTGAGAGACATAAAGACCGACTCATGGACATCACTCTCACAGCAGAGAACTAAATGGAGTGCGGCGGTCAAGAAATGAAAGCAGTCTTTGTCGCATAGCGACTGACAGCATGATGATTCAAGCATTTGTCTGCATTCCTCAAGTTTTTTTCTGTATAAACATTACTTGTAGTTAGCTAAATAAAATTGTTGTTGTTGTTATATTCAAGCATTTGTCTGCATTCCTCAATTTTTTTTCTGTATAGACATTACTTGTAGTTAGCTAAATAAAATTGTTTTGTTGTTGTTAGATTCAAGCATTGTCTGCATGCCTCCAGTTTTTTCTGTACTGCCATCACTTATGAACTACATTCGTATTTTGTATTTCGATAACAAATGTTGTTGCTTTTATCATTAGACTCAAGCAATGTCTCCACAACGTCAATGTCAACTTTTATTATTAGACTCAAGCAATGTCTCCACGCCGTCAATGTCAACTTTTATCATTAGACTCAAGCAATGTATCCACACAGTCAATGTCAACTTTTATCATTAGACTCAAGCAATGTCTCCACACAGTCAATGTCAACTTTTATCATTAGACTCAAGCAATGTCTCCACGCAGTCAATGTCAACTTTTATCATTAGACTCAAGCAATGTCTCCACAACGTCAATGTCAACTTTTATTATTAGACTCAAGCAATGTCTCCACGCCGTCAATGTCAACTTTTATCATTAGACTCAAGCAATGTCTCCACACAGTCAATGTCAACTTTTATCATTAGACTCAAGCAATGTCTCCACACAGTCAATGTCAACTTTTATCATTAGACTCAAGCAATGTCTCCACGCTGTCAAAGTCAACTTTTATCATTAGACTCAAGCAATGTCTCCACGCAGTCAATGTCAACTTTTATCATTAGACTCAAGCAATGTCTCCACGCTGTCAAAGTCAACTTTTATCAACATATGGGTCCTTTATTGTTCATTATAAAAGTAATTGTACATTATGTTTAATAGAATGTTCTCAGGCTAATTACTGATATTGCAGGCAATTATAAGCACCAGTTTGCGTTAACATTCAAACAGTGTTCATTTTTATTGCTTGCCACTCTGAACTGAGGTAATGCTTTGTTATCATTCTGGTCGGGGTAGAAACAAAACTTGTTGAATTCTTCACTTCTTTTGACCACATTGCTATATACCATGTGACTGGGTCACTGCTGTAGAAGTCATTTCTTTGGATAGTTGGAATGGAACCCAGTCTGGAGCACTTGTGAAAGTTGTAGCGCTGCTGTGTGCGGCTGCTCCCGGTCTGACTGTTATCGTCATTTAACAACGTTCTCAGATTCTGGATTGTCTACGTGCTGTGTAATATATATCGTGAATGTACAAAGAGTACAACTGGAAGGTATGTGACTTGCTTGTGTTTTTAATAATACGTTTTACATTGACTTTTAAACTGGCCTTTATTCTAAGGCGTGGCTGCCGCTATCAACTTCAACCGGTTTGAACTACACATGCATGCGTTACCAAGCTCTTTGCTCACCGTACCGGAACATTGCCTGCCTGAGGTAGCGACTGCTGAAGCATGTCGCTGTCCAGGACATTGCTTCTGAATTTAAGGAAATGCATGCAGCCGCCTAGTCACCCGTGGACGGCAACAATAGAAAAACTACATTTGTGTCGATCACCCACTAGACGTGGCACAAAAGCCGGAATAAGACGATCCAGGCCAATAACCAGGGTGGCCAGCAGACGGTGTCATCAGGTCAGTTATGTTAGCAAACAAACTGGTGTCCACAATTCAAACCTGATACAACTGACATCGAGGGGAACTGGGAATTGGTCGTTCATTGCGCGAAGCTCGTCTGACCTTCGTGCGAAATTCGCCTTTATCAATGTAAGATCCATTCGCAACAAGGCGCTGCTCGTGCGTGACTACATCGACGAACGCGAATTGGACATCGTCGCCTTGACGGAAACTTGGCTGGGAGAAGATGAACCGTTTCGGCCGTCGAGCGTTTGCCTGCGCTGGCCCCACGATGTGGAATAAACTGCCTGCCAACATACGTAGAAACGGCAACCACCCGCAATTCATGAAGCTACTAAAGACATTTATGTTTTCCACTTAATGGGTTTTACCGTTTTGATATTGTAGTTTTAATGATCTTATTGCATATTATCAATCCTATTTATGTTCTGTACAATTGATGATATTAGCGTTTTATTTCCTATTTAAGATTAATTTTTTATATACAAATGCCATGTAGTCAGTATACGTTTTTGTTTCTTAAAATAATTTACACACGCGAACACTCTGCATAGTTTTTAACATTTTATACAGCACATGTATTATTATTATTATCACTATCTCCATACAAGTTTGTATCGTGTGAATTGATGTCTGTACACACCCGTGAACGGGGCAGTAGCCCCGGATTTGTTGGTGTAAAAATAAAGTTTTATTATTATATTATTATTAGTCTGTGGCGTCAAATAGAGGGTCTTTGACACTCCCTTTCTCGCCCACTGATGTAATGTCCTAATGGGGTCCGTGTTACTAAACGTAAATCACATCCTGAGTTTGTACCACACGTTGGTAGGTCTATCGAAAGGGTTTTATACACGCAGTTAGGACAACTGCTAATATGTTTACACCAAACTAGTGGAGAATGGATAGACATGGAATGTGTAGGTGCATATAGAATTATAGATACCAACTGTTGAGATCATTGCAAGACATGGGCGGAGAGGTCACCAGCTGACGTCTGGCGCTAGGGCAGAGGAAATGTAAAGTATGTAATTTATTGTTAACCATTATTTTGTTATAATATTACCACACAGTGTATAACTGTGTCTATATATTATATATACATACTACAAGTGTTTAGCTTGTTGATTCAATGGGTATGGATGCTGCATCTGTGGTTGTGTCTTTGGGGATGAGGCCCCTTGGGAGGAAACCCTTGGGGGAGGCCCTTGTGAGAGCAGACCCTTGCGGCAGAGATCCTTCAGGCAGCATCCAGTTTCCATCAACTAGGTCTGTCTACATGAGACCCTGGCAGGTTGCTGGTCTTTCTTGTTGGCAGAATCCACAGTTGGACTATTCGAAACTGGTTAACTTGATCAGATGCAACACTCGTATTTATCTAATTCTAAATTACGTGCAGATGATTTTGATGTCAAAATGTTTTGTAATTGTGTGGACTAATGTGGTGAACAACAAAAACAGTTCACTAACCTTTCTATTATGCAGCAATACAACATTTAAATGCCATGGGAAAATTCCCATTTATTGTCACATTTGTTGAAAATCTGAGTTCCAAGTTTGACTAATACAGTTTCTGTCAACAGAATATTGCACCTGGCAGGGTCTTGTAGGTGGAATTCAAGATATATGTTAGAGCGGCGTGAAAGCAATAGCGCCAGAGCCAGTACCTGGTGTGGAGGTAATGTTGTAATTGTTGGTTATAAGAGAGAATTTATGAGTGAATATGACGTCATTTACGCTATGTGTGGATTCGCTGTACCATAGTGATGTTGTTATGTATGAATATCACAGCGGTGCACATTTATGCAATACATCAAGTGCGGGATGATTGGGTAATCTTGCTACATGGAGTGCAGGCGTTTCGGCTGAATAATAGAATGTGGAAATGCAGCATTACTTTTAGAGCGATGTCCTGTTACAATTTCCTATCCTGTTCGATATTCAGGTATATTTATTATGAGCAACTCGATAGGACAAGTGCGGGTCAGTTCGTGTGTACATCACCTTATGGGTACTATTTTTATAAGTGAATGGAATATTTAATCTTACCGAAGTTGTCGGACCAGGGAAAGCCTAAGCACTTGATCGATTTAGATGATTATAGATTAAGATTTTCTAAGCAGTTCAAATGTTGTAGAAGCAATGTTTGTGTGAGCGTGAAAACTTGCAGAAAATACCGGTGTTTCTTTACTGTGTGCTCCTGGGCCGATCAACTTCATTTGTGTACATTTCAGCTTCAGGAATTCACACAGTTGCGATTGTAAATGTCACGATTTTAGAAATAAAACCAATTTAGTCACGTCATTTTGATTGTGGTTGCTTATTGTTTTGTGACCGGTTGTGTGGTTTCTCAGTAGATGGCACATAATCACGTGGGTTGTGTCTGACAAAGAAAATATTAATTAATCATCAGTCAGAACAATAGGATTCCAACTTTAAAGTCGCTCCCGCAGTTATATTATTTGCTCGTTTCGTTTTAGAACCATTTCGTGAAGAATCAAACCTATATCTAGTGTCCACTACCACGTGCTGGCTCTTGTGTCCACTACCATACGCTGGCTCTAGTGTCCACTACCACATGCTAGATCATTTGTGCAATCTATCAGACTGAAATGTGAAATCAGGCTATCAAACGTTCAGTGTAGAATCTCGATAAAGACGCTGCTGATTCACGGGAACGACTATACAAAATGGACTGGTGCCAGTGCCGTGGGTAACAACGTGATCACACCTCTGACTCTTCTGCCAGATTCTCTTCTTGGCGAGTTCACAAGGCGAGCAAGTCGGATATGCGAGACTAAAAACCATTGAAAGAGGTACCGTCTCAAAATAACTGACATTTTACTTCATCAACCAGGAAGTAAAATAATGATATGTCCCCCACTTCCGCACATGACTATGAATCACCTTCCTCCCAGTCCAAGCGATTGTGTCATTGGTCAATTATGGTTTCACTCAGATAAACTACTGTTTCACTTCCTGGTTGACATAGCATACGTACGAAGTGCCAGTAATATTTAGACGGTCCACTTTTCAAGGTTTTTTGCACCATCCAACAGTAATTTTTGAACAGGGAAAATGGCACATTTGCAGACTGCGACACTTCTGCTGCGCACCGGATTACATTTCTGGCCATTAGATAGGTAAACATGTATAACGTATATGTTTACTGCTAATAGTCAAGCATAGCCATAGTTGGCGCTGCTCTAGTCAAGAGTCTAGTGGCGACGCACATTTTAATTTGAATAGTAGACGTGCTTTTCTCGTGGTGTCAATCGATGTGCTCATGTAGCTATTTTCTTGCAATACATTTTTATTACTTAACAGTACTTTGAACTTGGATTTATTGGACAAGATCCCTAATTATATGTTACGTTCAAACAACCATTCGTTCCCCTCTAATCCAAAAAGATTCAGGAAACGAGGTAAGAATTTAAGGGAGGTCTCCGTAATCGTCTGAATGTGCTCTTCCGTCAATATTGAACAATAATAATATTTATTGTCAAATATGCAATCCATAAACAACAAGATCCACGAATTGCTTGCAAAAACAGAGTTTATATCAAAGTGTAGGAATTGTAGTGCAAATATGTTTAACCGAAACTTAGCTGAATCAACACCATCAGCTAACACATAACACCTCCAGTGGCAGTGGCAGCTATATATAGTGCTGAGTTTCCAGATTTTTCTGCTATACGAGCTGATCGTGATGTGGATTAGTCAAACAAACAGAAAAGGAGGTTGAGTATGTATGTTTACAAATGGATATGATCGTCTTTCCACCAAAAAAGTGTATTTATGAGACCATACCGGAAATTGAAAATAGCAAACCGGATAGTGCTACGAGGTGTGACAACAACAATCTTCTGCTCAACGCTAAGAAAACAAAAGAACTTATATTTGACTTTAGAAAGTGTGATCATTGCACTCCAATTATCATTGGTGACTGTGCTGTATGTCGTGTTGAGAAATACAAATATTTGGGCACCGTAATTGATGAGAAACTTTATTGGTCTTATCACTTTGACTCTGACGTCTCTGTAACATTTAGATTTTAACAAATGTTGTATTTCCTCAGGCTACTCAAAACATTCACTATTCATGATACTATACGTCATATGTTCTGTTCATCTGTTGTTGAAAGTATTTTTCCATTCATTCTTAATTTCTGGTCTAATTTAAATAACCATCAGAAAGAATATATGAGAAGGCTGCCGAAAAGAGGTGAAACGATTGCAAGCACCAACATCACTGCTATTGAAGGCCAAAATTTTAGTAACTGTGTAAACAAAGTAAATGTCTCATTGCAGTTCAAAACCACCCACTTTAACCATACTTTGTATTCATGAGGTCCGACACAAAACTGAGAATGCCATCTTATAGGAGTGAAAGATACAATAAATTATTCATACCTAATTCCATCATCTTGTATGATAATTATTCATTATTCACATTGATAAAATGGTCCAAAATAACGTTGTTGTATTTAAGGTGATATACGTGGGTCCTTCATAGTCAACAAACATTATGTCGTTGTGTCTAGAAAGTCTCCACCACAGCAACATCAGTGTGTAGGTCATTACATGGGTCTCACCCCACCACAGCAACATCAGTGTGTAGGTCATTACATGGGTCTTACCCCACCACAACAACATCAGTGTGTAGGTCATTACATGGCCCTAACCCACCACAACAACATCAGTGTGTAGGTCATTACATGGGTCTTACCCCACCACAGCAACATCAGTGTGTAGGTCATTACATGGCTCTTACCCCACCACAGCAACATCAGTGTGTAGGTCATTACATGGGTCTTACCCCACCACAGCAACATCAGTGTGTAGGTCATTACATGGGTCTTACCCCACCACAGCAACATCAGTGTGTAGGTCATTACATGGGTCTCACCCCACCACAACAACCTCAGTGTGTATGTCATTACATGGGTCTTACCCCACCACAACAACATCAGTGTGTAGGTATTTACGTGGGTCCATATAAGCCAGTACAAAGTGATAATAATGCTGTCCTACTCAGGTCACACCAAAGGGTCAGATACAATTACCAGAATCTCACATGACCACTGCCACATGGCAGATTTAATCACCTAGTTTCTACTGGATCCACTACTAGCACACACTTGTACACATCCAACGAACGCATAACTGTCGCAGTTGTTTTTGGAAGAGCCACCAATTCCTGAGACTGAAGACATCTCTGGATCTACAATTCGCGTCACACAGAGAATAGTACAAATGAATGATTCAATGTGTGTCGGTTGGAACGTCCAGGTGATTCTCCACCATATCGTCACAACACAACTCGAAAATTGCGGAATAGATGCATGGCCTTCCATTGAACACACATTCCTCAGTGCAAACTTCAACATCTGGAGCATCAACAGCGACACATTTGTTCTCCGTGTTGTACAGCTCCGGGGACGTGTATATTATAATTGGTTTCCCAGTTGGCTCAACCATATTGCGATGACGCTGTAGTAGATGGCAATTCCATGTGTGGGCAAGATCATCCAACTATAAATATACATAGTAAAACCATACATAGTAGATCTGCACTACAGATTGGACATGTTCTATAGTTTACTGGCCAGGACTGACAGTTTTCGATCCTGTCATCCTGTGTCATTCCAAGTGTCATTAAAATGAATGCATTTTCACATAGCGGTGTGGTTTTACCACTTTTTGAGTAGTAATTGTGGTAAACTTAAAAGAGATCGGGGCACCATGGGAACGTTACTTTCACAAACAATTATCTTCAAGCTGCTTGTCAGCTGACTCTCCCAAGGGTCATTTATCACGCACACGCACGCACGCACACACGCACGCACGCACACAATAGTATTGAGACTGGTGTTCAACGAAGCTGTTAATTAGATAAATTATGAAGAAAAAAAAATTATATTCAACTTGGCTGTATTATTGCCATGAAGCAGAAGTAAATTAAGTTTTTGTCAATGATATTTCCTGTGAAGTCATCATTGTCCTTCAATTCTGAGAACATTTTCATCCAAAATTGTGCCCTTTGCTTTCTAAGGATGCTCCACCATGCTTCGATACGTTGGTTTGCTGTGCTCTGGCCGCACACAGAGCTCATGTCGCCTGCCAAGCCATCCTGGTGATTTCTCCTAAGGAATGTTTGCATGTCTCTCACCACAACTTTTTCGGTTCCCCGATCTGCCCGAACACGAGGCAACCAGCTTCATCGACCACAGACTCGATGAAGTAACCAGCTATGACCCCGGGCTTACTGCTAGTATGATAGCTTGCAGCCAGATCACCTTCCGTGAGAAACCATCTATACATCCACTTATGCATATACCGTAAGGATTTAGCTTGTCATAGCAATCAAGATGCCAGGTAAAGTTTGGACCAACTCCGCGATAAAGCCTGCGTTGAAGTCTTCGTCGCCGTCGCCGTCGCCGGTCTACGCCATCGGGATCCAGGATGCTCAGTAGATGCCGCCCATTATCTCGGACACTACTAGCCCATTTTCTGCACACTTTGAGTGCATCCAACGATATCCGTGTAACCTCCCAGAATTCTGCAAACTGTCCAGGATGAACAGGGGCCACTTGCAAAATACCAGCTTGAGAATTCTTTTCAGGTGTGTGAGACTTAATTTTATCCGATCTTTAGCAGCCAAGTAATACATGATTTCTTTCTAACTGAATCCTAATTTAAAGTGCAGGTGCACAAGTCTATCTCGGTCCGCATCCATTGAAGTAATCAATTATGTGACTTCAAGATCTGCGTCAGACCAGACGCCCTGTAGATACACGTTATAACTTGTTTCAAACGTTTTATATTACGTACGTACGTATTAACTATCACGTACCTACGTGTACCTATTACATACGTACGTGTTAAAAATATATTTCATGACCCCATAATATCCCCCATGAGGCTTCGTAGTTTTGATATCACCGCTGCCTCAACTTGACTATAAATTGAAAATGGATAGTTTCGGAGTGGTATACAGGATTGGTTGGTTGGCAACGTCAATGTTATTTTCGACTTGTTACGTCATTGCTACAGTGTAACGTTACATAGTTTCAAACAAAAACTAACAATACAAACACTATCCACAATTGTATGCATTTGAAACTGAGTGATTTCTTGACAATTAGGAGTGAACCAACTGAAATAAAGATGTGCAGAATCTGCACATCAATAGTTGGTAAGTAGCAGTGGTAAAATAGTGAGTGGAACCACTTGTGGGGACTTTGGGTTTGGGACTGCTTCCCTGTCCTATTCACTAGATGAAACTGTGTTTTCCTTGGAATAATAAATTAGGACGATAGTAGTATGTGTGCAATTCTCAATCCTTAAAAATAAGCAGATTTTGGAGCTCATTCTGATTGGTTGAAATTTGAAATGGAGCGTTCTGATTGGTCGTGCGCTTATTGCCACTAGGGGCGCCACCGTATAATCCCCTATTATCGCTCAAATGAGCAGATTTTGGAGCACTTTCTGATTGGTCGAGAGCAGTTTCACCACCAGGGGCGCCACGAGGTAATCCGCTATTATCGCTCCTGAGGCACTGTTTTGCGGTAATGTTATCACCAGAGGGCGCTACAGGTCAATTGTATCGACGGTTCTGATTCGTCGAGAGCCGTC
This sequence comes from Lamellibrachia columna, assembly GCA_963662155.1. Classification (NCBI taxonomy): domain Eukaryota; kingdom Metazoa; phylum Annelida; class Polychaeta; order Sabellida; family Siboglinidae; genus Lamellibrachia; species Lamellibrachia columna. Next base: position 40,267,657 of record OY759265.1, read on the forward strand.
ACCTGACCTATGACGTCACAGCTCTTCGTTTACATGTCACGTGACCGTTCTAAGGAGGCTGCCATCTTGTTTTGGGGCCATGTTGTTTTGCGGTGATATTGTCGTCAGGGGGCGCTGCTACGAATCAAACGTGTCGACGGTTCTGATTCGTCGAGAGCCGTCACGTGACTTACGACGTCACAGCTCTTCGTTTGCATGTCACGTGACCTCTCTATGGAGACTGCCATGTTGTTTTGGTGCCATGTTTTTTTGCGATGATACGGTCACCAGAGGGCGCTGCTACGAGTCAAACGTGTCGACGGTACTACTGATGGGTCGAGAGCCGTCACGTGACTTATGACGTCACAGCTCCTCCCCTATTATCTAAAACGAGATTTCGGGGCGTTGTTTTGCGATGATACGATTGTCAGGGACGCTACAGGTCAAGGTCAAAGGTCGGTGGCGAGCGTTCTGATTGGTCCAGCGTCCTATGACGTCACCTCGTCAAGTGTGAATACAATTGTCAGTTAGGGTTAGGGTTAGTAACCCTAATTATGTCGTCTGTAGCGAACCCTAATACAGACCCTGTAGGGTTAGTAACCGTAATGAAAGTCAAATGTCACCGACCTTTTGTACTTATACAATTACCAGTTAGGGTTAGGGTTAGTAACCCTAATTCTGTCGTCTGTAGTGAACCCTAATACGAACCCTGACCCTAACTCTAAAAGGACATGCAGTAGAACGGTTGTGATGACAGTGGCGGTTCGGATTAATACTGACGATTATGGCGCGCTTTTCGAGACGTGTCTGGGTACAGAACCGGTTCGAACCGGTTTCGTGTAGGTTTTTTTTTTCTTTTCTGGAACGTTCGAACGACGGTATGGAATTTTCCACGCTCACAAAAAGAAACACGATTCCGCATTTTCACCCTGCTAGCAGGCTGAATCCTAGCGAACGAAAGTTCGTGCATGCAGCGTGAAAAACATAGTCGTGCATGTAAGCTATACGACGCATATCGCATCGTTGCATTATATCGAGAACTTTTCGACGTATATCGTTTGGCGTCGACACCTACGTATCGCCTGTTTCACCACGAGTCTGCAAGAACACCGCGAGGTCAAAAGGTCAAGGTCAACAAAACAAACACCGCCGCTTTCTGGAACGTTCGAACGAAGTCACGCCTTTTCACCCAGCTAGCAGACTGAAATCTAGCGGACGAAAGGTCGTGCGTCCAGCGGGAAAAAACGTTGCCGTGCATGTAAGCTATACGACGCATATCGCATCGTTGCATTATATCGAGAACTTTTCGATGTTTGTCGTTTCGCGAAGGTCAAGGTCACCGCCGCTTTCTGGAACGTTCGAACGAAGTCATGGATTTTTCCATAAACATCGCGAGGTCAAAAGGTCAAGGTCAAACCAGTTTTCCCGCGAAATGTTTCCAGCTGCATGTCCTTATTTGGTATTGTTCTACATGCTACGCGCGTGCTGTACGTCAGAACCGGTTCAAACCGGTTCAAACTGGTTCAAACCGGGAAAAACCCAGGAAAAACGTGCACCGTCAGCAGTAGCGGCAGGCTATATAAACCGAGCCGCTACTGCAATTGCCATCACAACTGTTCTTCGATCTCTACAGAGCACTTCGAGATGCCGCGACAGTAGCGATACACCAAGTTTTGTAAGTATATATTATATATTATCTTTGTTTGTATCACAATCGTTCTCCGATCTTTGCACACCTATTTCGCGCATCACCAGCAACGATGAAATACACATGTTCAAAATGCAACAAAGTGTTTGGAAAAAAATACAATATGCTAAGGCATATAAGAACGGCGTGTAATTCCACCACCACCGTTTCGCCACCATCAATATGTTCAAAATGTGGTAAGGTGTTCGGAAAAAAATACAACTTACAAAGGCATGAAACGACATGAAATGTCGTTTCACCACCATCGCCAAAAAGAGCGAAAAGGGAAGATACTACACCCCGTCACCCGTTCATTAGCGAAGATTCCATCAACCCACCCGATCGATTTCCATTCCCCGATGCTCTGTCAACAGATTTGTTAAAGGTCGTTCGCAACAATTGGTCCTCCATTAGAACACGTGTATCCAGAGGTCCTCTCCAGACCAGGGTAAATTACAGATTGACCAGTCTAGACACGACCATTCTAGATGAACCTTTAAATAGAATGTTTAATGAACAGACGAATGCTTTCAAAATCAACTTGAGTTACGGGTTCGTTTTGAAAAACAAAAACACAGGATGTTATAGGTACTATCATTCCTCCTGCAATTGCTGCGGTTGATACCTGGACGAACCCAGTCTCATCACCGACCGTGGTGATTTCGATGAGTTTCTTGAACGTATAAAACAAAATGACATCTTGCAGTGGGTCATATCACAGAGACCCGACTCGCAATGGGTTTGCGAGTTGGTAACTGATGTGACTTTTTTATTAATAAAATCATAAACCACCCAATTGGATGCGTAGCCATGACTCCTCTGCCGACATACATCAAGAAGAACAAAGCCGTTATCGGATTGGAAAGAGAACCCATCAACGGCAAGAGGTACGACGATAATTTGTGCCTCTTTAGATGCTTAGCTCTTCATCGGGGTGGTGAAGTCCGTCATTTGGAATCTGCCGTTACGAAACTTTACGAGACGTACAAACAGGATGACGATGTACCCATGGAAGAATTTGCCGGAGTCACACTCGATGATCTCTATCGTATAGAGACCACTTTCCAAACGAACGTGTGCGTTTATAAACTCGTCGAGTCTGATGATGATGATGACGACGGAAAGAAGACCGCAGAACTCGTCCGTCGATCGTTGTGCCATTATTCTGACACGATGTATCTCAATCTTCACGAGACACACTTTTCGTACATACAAAACATTCAAATGTACTGCCATTCCTATAAGTGCCGGAAGTGCGGCGAGAGTTTATGGAAAAACGCATTTGGCTGATCCGACACGAGCGCACGTGCACGGGAGGTGTGCGTCGGATCTATCCCGGCGGCGTGTACCATTCGACTCCGTCGGTGTTCGAACGTCTGGACGACGAGAACATCCGAGTCCCCGAATCGTTGCGGTACTACCCGTACCGAGCCACCTTTGATTTCGAATGTTACTTTGACACCAAGCAACTTCTATCGGACAGTAACAAAGTCAAGTGGGTGGCACGCCACGTTCCGTTGAGCGTCAGCGTGGCGTCCAACGTGCCGGGACACGAACAAGTGCAATGTCTCGTCACGGATGGAGACACCAACAAGTTGGTGAGCGCCATGATGAACATCTTGCAATCGATGAGTGACGCCGCCTACGAAAACATAAAAAATTCTTACGAAGACGTGCTAGCTCGACTGATAAAAGCACGATCGAATTGGGACGAAACATTGCGCAATGCACGATCACCTGACGACGAGGAATCTCGTCAACCGAGCAACCCGTACAAAACGCTGATGAAACAACTTCACGACTGGCTTCATAAATTACCAGTCATCGGCTTTAATTTGGGGAAATACGATCCCAATGCCGTCAAACAGTTCCTCGTTCCCTACTTCCTGTCAAAGAAAGAGGAGGAAGAAGAAATGGAACAGGACGACAAAGAAGAAGAAGAAGAAGAAGAAGAAGAAGAAGAAGAAGAGAACGATGGCGTCGGGTCGTTTTTTGTCATCAAACGTGGGAGGTCCACGTCAGCAGTGGCAGGCCGATCTCGTCGACCTGTCGAATTTGAAAACCGACAACGACGGTATGACCTTTCTCCTCACGGTGATCGACGTCTTCACAAAAGTGGCTTGGTGCATTCCTCTAAAGAACAAATCCGCGACATCGTTGGTGACGGCGCTGAAAAGCACGTTCACCGAAGGCTGGCCAAAGACGTTGCAGACAGATCAAGGACTCGAATTTCTGAATCGGTCCGTTCACCGTTCAGGCTCTGTTGAAGAAGTACGGCATCCACCACTTCAATAGAACGTTGAAGACGCGTATATGGCGATACTTCACGAAACACCAGACGTGGCGATTCATCGACGTCCTTCAGGACTTTGTGCACTCGTACAACAACACCCACCACCGCAGCATCGGCATGACTCCGTCACAGGTGAATGCAAAGAATCAAGAAGAGGTTTGGCAGCGTCTGTACGGTCACGACGGTAAGGGCGTGCCCAAGTTCCGCGTGTCGAATCGCGTGCACATCAGTAAGTTCAAGAGACTGTTCGAAAAAGGCTACATGGCGAATTGGAGCGAAGAGATGTTCACCATACACGAGGTTCACCCCTCCGATCCCCCCGTGTACCGATTGATCGACGATCTCGGCGAAGTGCTGGACGGCACCTTCTACGAACCAGAGCTGCAGAAGGTGTCGGTGCCCATCGATAAAGTGCACCGCGTAGAATCCGTACTACAGCGCCGCAAAGTGGGTAGACGAACGGAGGTTTTGGTGAAATGGTACGGTTACCCCTCCAAGTTCAACAGCTGGGTCGATGCCGAGGCTCTCGTTCGCTATAAAGTCTAGCCGCGCGTCTGTCGTCACTTCATTCGGACGATGACAGACGAGTCGATGACAGAGGACTTCACCACTACCGTAGCCGCCACCGCTGTCATAGAAGAAGAGGACAGCACTGACGCACAGAGCGACAGCACTCCTTGGCATCTGTTCGGTACCGTGTGTCCTCGAGAGGAGATAATGTTTCTTTGTCAGGTCGTCGTCTTGTACACGGTCATCCTGATAAGCATTTACAACCTGACGACAGGTCACGAGAATTCTAATCTGTGGACGGCCCTGTTGAGTAGTTTGAGACGTCATGACGAATGATTTCTACCTGACGCTGCCTAGCAACGCTTCCATGAAGATGTATCCCGACAATACGTTGGCTCATTACATCACGGACTTGCCTCAACGTATCGATCTGACTGGTGAGTGGGAGTGTGGGTTGGCAGAGATACAGTACCCACATACTTGGTACAACATCGGAGTGGACGACCACTACTTCTTCCTCAACGAGCACGAACCTGTGGGTCGAATACCGAGTGCAAAGATAAGTGCTGGATATTACAAAGGTCCTGTGACATTGATGAATCATGTCAACAAGGGACTGCGTCGTATGTGGACGGAAAAGACACGGGCAAAATTGAGCTACAGTTCCATCACTCAAAAAATGATGTTGCACATGACACCGAGCACCGACTTCACTGTACCTTACCACAGCGCGCTGGTAAGAATATTAGGATTCGAACCTTCGGTGGTCAGCAGTCCACCAGCAGCAGACATGACACGAACGGACGTTTACCCGAGACTAGGTGGAACGAACATCGGTCTCATGCCGTCGACTAGTGTTGTTTTGCCACCAGAAGATACGCCCGACGGTTCGTACACCTATCGTAAAGAAGCCGAAAACGTGGTGCACATGGATCAAGGGTTCGATACCATCTACGTCTATACAGACGTCGTGGAGTTTCGCATAGTCGGTGACAGTCTCGCTCCTTTGTTGCGAGCCCTCTCGATTAACGGAAGTCACGGCGCCACGGTGTCCGATCGATTCACTAACATTCACTACGTACCTGTGTTGTACTCGCACTTCCACTCGATCGAGATGGATATAAGAAACGACACCGGACGACGCGTACCATTCGAGTACGGTAGAGTGACGGTGACGCTTCATTTTCGACGGCGTAGGACCGGACTGTTCTGAAGATGAATTACAAAGACTATTACGCGCGTCAGGCGGGTGGTGCTCTACCCTACTTCGCCGGTGCCCCGTACCAACGGGGTCACGGACTAGGTAGTCTGTTCGGAGGTCTGCTGCGCAGCGCCATTCCACTCATCAAGAGAGGTGCAGTGGCTTTGGGAAAGGGAGCGTTGAAGACCGGCGTGCGCATCGCCGACGACGTCTTATCTGGACAGAGCATAAAACGTGCTGCCAAACGACGCGTCACGGATACCGGCAAGACTATGCTGCGTGATCTCTTGATACCTGGCGTGCGATCTCGTAAACGTATAAAACACACGTCTGCAAAGAAAGGAGGCACTACAGTGACGAGACAGCGCAAGAGACAGACGTTCAAGAAACGTGAAGCCGACATATTCGACGACGACGACTATGACTTTCGTACATAGACAGTCGTGCGAGGGGGTCAAGAGCGAACTGGATCTCTTTACCGTACCCCCGACTCAGAACAGCATCATCGACAGTCGCATAGTAGAACATCAGCCCATGGCTTCTCTGGACTCGGGTGGACCAATAGAATTCCTGATACCCGGATCGGGAGACGATTACCTAGATCTCGCCAACACGATGCTACACGTGCAGGTGAAGGTGACGCGAGCCAACGGGGACGATATCCTCTTGGCCCTTCCCGTGGGACCAGTGAATAACTGGCTCCATTCGCTGTTCAGTCAAGTCGACGTCTACCTGAACGGAACACTCGTGACCCCTTCGACCAACACGTACGCGTATCGTGCCTACATAGAGACGCTGCTGGGTTACGGCACCGATGCCAAAGACACGCAACTAACGGGTCAACTGTGGCACAAGGACACGGCCACTCGCATGGACGCCGTCGAGATAGACGACGGACCCGCGGCTAACGCAGGGTTCGTGGCTCGACGAGCGAACATTCTACGGAGTCGGGTCGTCGACATGATGGGTCGTCTACACGTGGATCTGTTTCTGCAAGATAAATTCCTGATCAACGGCGTCGATGTCAAGATACGTCTGGTGCGCAGTAAGCCTGCGTTTGCACTCATGGCTGGCGGAGTCGACCCCGATTACAAGATCACCATCGTCAATGCCACCTTGTTCGCAAAGAAGGCCACCCTGAATCCGACCGTACAGATGGCTCACATCAAGGCTCTCGAGAAGAGCACGGTCAAGTATCCGATGCGATCCGTCGACTGTAAGGTGTACTCCATTCCCGCGGGCGCTCGGTCGCACACGCACGAGAACCTGTTCCTCGGCATCCTGCCGAAACGTCTGGTGCTGTGCTGCATCGATAACGATGCGTACAACGGTGCGTTCGATAAGAATCCGTTTCACGCCAAGAACAACGACATTAACGTCCTCGCAGTGTACGTGGACGGACGACAGATACCCTCCAAACCTTTCCAGCCCAATTTCGAAGACGACCTCTTCGTCAGGAGCTACACGAGTCTGTTCACCTCGACCGGCAAGATTTGGCAGGACGAGGGGAACGGTCTGACTCGCAGCGACTTCCGACACGGCTACACCTTCTTCGGTTTTGATCTGACCCCCGATCAGTGCGATGGTCCCTGCTTCCATCTAGTACAAAAGGGTAACCTGCGCATAGAGCTGCATTTCCGTAACGCGCTGCTGACCACCGTGAACGTCGTCGCCTACGCCGAATTCGAGTCCGTGCTGGAAATCGACAAGAACCGCAACGTCATCTACGACTACTGAGATGGACACTCTGCAGATCGACAAGACTACTGGCGACGGACCCGCGCACCAGATCGATATTTCGCGGTGTCGTACCCAAAGACGGACTGTCTACGACGACGACGGACGGCATCCTGCCTGCAGCCTTCGTGTGCAACACCGACGACGGTGACGAACCGGGCGAACATTGGATAGCGCTGTACCTAGACGCCGACGGACGCGGCGATTACTTCTGCTCGTACTGTCTGCCGCCACGACACGCTGCGTTCCGCACCTTCATGAACGAACATTGTTCCGAGTGGACTCATAATAGCAAGAGACTTCAGAGTCCTCTTTCTAACGTGTGTGGACAATATTGCATAGCTTATGTATTGTTTCGTTGTAACGGTTTTCCGAAGAGAACTTTTATCAACTTGTTCGGTACCGATTTAGTAGCTAACGATTGCCGCGTGTTTGATTGGGTTAAACAGTTGCGGCGAGGTAGACTGTACTATCGCACATCGATCGAGCCTCTGGCGCGGTGGTAAACACTCGTAAGCTCGCGACCTCTGACGTGATGGTAAACACCCGTAAGTCGTCTCATCATCATCGTCGTCACTCTCGAGCCTCTGGCGCGGTGGTAAACACTCGTAAGCTCGCGACCTCTGGCGTGATGGTAAACATCCGTAAGTCGTCACTCTCGAGCCTCTGACGCGGTGGTAAACACTCGTAAGCTCGTGACCTCTGGCGTGATGGTAAACATCCGTAAGTCGTCTCATCATCATCATCATCATCACTCTCGAGCCTCTGGCGCGGTGGTAAACACTCGTAAGCTCGCGACCTCTGGCGTGATGGTAAACATCCGTAAGTCGTCACTCTGGAGCCTCTGGTGCGGTGGTAAACACTCGTAAGCTCGTGACCTCTGGCGTGATGGTAAACATCCGTAAGTCGTCTCATCATCATCATCATCATCATCATCATCATCACTCTCGAGCCTCTGGCGCGGTGGTAAACACTCGTAAGCTCGCGACCTCTGGCGTGATGGTAAACATCCGTAAGTCGTCTTAGCGATATTACATGCTACCCTCGTTGTATGGTCATGCTGTTTGTGTCGTTCAATAAAATACGTGTGCACTCGTACGACATCGTGTTGTGTTGTGTTCATTTCCTCGTTTCCTCGTTAGTCTCTTCGAACCCTGTTAACGACCCTATTAATGATCACTGCCGCTACCGTCGCTGCTGCTAACAGATCCTTCGTTCCCTCCCGAAACCCCTCTCCGGCAATCGTATCACCCAGGAGAGCGCCTCTTGGTGACCGTATCACCCAGGTTCACCTGAAACCTGCATGTCCTTTTAGGGTTAGGGTCAGGGTTGACTACAGACGTCAGAATTAGGGTTACTAACCCTAACCCTAACTGGCTATCGTATAAGTACAAAAGGTCGGTGATCTTTGATCTTTGACCTTGCCCCACAGTGCCGTCTGGTAATCAAAACAACATGGCAACAAAACAAGATGGCGAGCCCCTGGTGACCGTATCATCGCAAAACAACATGGCAGCCTCCCTAGAGAGGTCACGAAGACGAAGAGCTGTGATGTCGTAAGTCACGTGACGGCTCTCGACCCATCAGAACCGTCGACACGTTTGACTCGTAGCAGCGCCCCTGACGACAATATCACCGCAAAACAACATGGCCCCAAAACAAGATGGCAGCCTCCTTAGAACGGTCACGTGACATGCAAACAAAGAGCTGTGACGTCATAGGTCACGTGACGGCTCTCGACGAATCAGAACCGTCGATACAATTGACCCGTAGCGCCCTCTGGTGATAACATTACCGCAAAACAGTGTCTCAGGAGCGATAATAGGGGATTACCTCGTGGCGCCCCCCGGTGGTGAAACTGCTCTCGACCAATCAGAAAGTGCTCCAAAATCTGCTCAGTTGAGCGATAATAGGGGATTATACGGTGGCGCCCCTAGTGGCAATAAGCGCACGACCAAGCACTAGCACGACGGCGATAGAGAAACACATTCTCAACAATGTTGTTACTAGGCGTTGTAAAACGGCGTTGACACGTTCACAAAGTACCATCGGCTGTGGGAGGAGAAGCTGCAGCTCCTGATAGCGTTTTCGACATCCAACCTTGTCGAAAGACGCTTTAACTGTGGTTTCCCATGAATTATTTATTTTCTGATTTCCGCCATTTCCAGTAGGAAGGCGATGGACTAAGACACCTTTCAAAAGGGGGCGATGAGATTAACAAGGTTGGGAAACACTGCAGTGATACTATTATCGACATTCCCGAGGGCGGATCTAGGATTTGACAAACATTTGGCGCTGCTCCCCAGGCTAAGGGCTACGGATACCATGTTTCACTGTGTTTTAAATTAAGCATTCTGGGGCAATCCACGCCCGTGAACCTACGCCTGATTGTAACGATTGTCATCAATTTATTTGTGGATCGTCCTGTCAGACATTTGACAATTTGGTTGTTAGTAGTTACACTGCTAGCATTTCTGCGAGGTAAGCCAGACAATGGGTCTTTGTATTAAATCATCTCTCATTCTTTGTGAAGATATGCATGTTCTTATATCAAATTTTCATGTTTATTTTAATAAAATTATTTCAGGCCATCTATAGTTCATGTACCTTCCATTAGCATTGTTTTAGATGCACTAGCCACTACGCCACCACGGTATTGTTGACTCGACGTAACACCCGATAAATGCCACCGTTGTTTGTGTGTTCAATTGTTTGTCCGTATGAGTAAGTGCGTTAATGAGCAAACCGGTATCACTGAACGATATTTTTATAACGTGCGCGCAGCGGGCCGCCGCGGGTGAGGGAGTAAGCGAACCAGGTCAGGTGACCGTTCTTGTTGGTTCGCTGTCCCGCCTACAACACAGTAGGAGCAGTAGTGTCGACAGTGTCATTAGCGTACTACATTAGCTTCTATGGCGGGACGTCTTGGACCTACGTGCCCTCGCAAGATGCTGGTCGTACTGGTGGCTTTACTGACTGTTCTGGTTGATCACTGTACTTCAGGTAGGTCGTAATAGCGAACACTAAATACCGGAAGTTGTCAACTGTCTTCGACACAATAGCTTGTTCTATGTGCCATTTTACTTCCTGTTTCTCTCATGCCCTTGAACGTCGATTGGATCGTGTAGGTAACAAGACCAACAATGGCTGTGTCATTATCAAGTACGGGTTCATTACTGAGGGATCGTTCACATTTGTGCTGCCTAGTTAAACAACCCCCTAAGTCCATTTTGTTTAATTTAGTTTTATTTAATCAACATGTGTCGCTACTATCCATCTGTGCTGCCACATACTAATATTAATGATTTCATGCACCTAAGTCCTGTTATCCTCGTTTTACTGGGTGCCCTGAATGGCAAAATACACTGGGTGAACAACCTCTTAACAGACCCACCACGACATGCAACTATGGAACTATTTCTGAAGATGAAAGGAGAGCCATGTTTACAGACTCACTGGGTACTGGGTAGCTATAACCTGCAAAATGTTAATTTTTTTTTTTTTTTGATATACGAAGCACGTTAACCGTGGAATATACTGTTCAAATTTTTAATGCGTTTTTCTCCCTTATTACAAATATTGACTTAGGGGGTTGTTGAACTAGGCAGCACAGTTGTCGATAGTTACCTTGTGGTGTATTTCGGATACTAAGTCCCGATCCGCGTTTTCAGTTTCCCGTGTTTTGATACCGGAGACCCCGGGCGTTTTTATGTTGATTGTATCCGTGGCGTGGTGCAGCCATGTTGCGTTAATAAAGTTTCTGTCAATTGCGACATCGTTAGTTATTGTCAATTGCGACATAATAAATTGGCGACGAGGATTGCAAGTAGCCGATAGCAGGCATGGACCACGAAGGATTGCCTGTGTTTGCAACCGAACCGGCGGAGACAGCGGCTCAACGTTGGGACCGATGGTTGAAACGTTTCGTAAACTTTACTGTGGCAAAAAGGAGAGGGAGGGAGAGAGAGAGGGGGAGGGAGGGGAGAGAGAGAGAGAGAGAGAGAGAGAGAGAGAGAGAGAGAGAGAGGAGATAGAGAGGGGAATGAGGGAGGAATGAGAGAGAGGGGGAGGGTGGGGGAGAGAGAAAAATAGGGAGAGAAAGAGAGAGAGAGAGAGAGAGAGAGAGAGAGAGAGTGAGAGAGAGAGAGAGAGAGAGAGAGAGAGAGAGAGAGAGAGAGAGCCAGTGCCCGGCGTGGGGTAAGAAATGTTGTCGAGCCATCGTGAAAATAACTTTTCGAGAGTTTGTCGAGCATCAAGGGAAACACATGTCGTACAAAACGTGTCCCAGAACGTTCCTTCGGTACCACATGTATAGTACGATGAATACAACATGCATGTTGAATACTACATATGACATGTATCATACTTCAATGAACCTTGCTACGTGGAGTGCAGGCGTTTCGGCTGAATAATATAATGTGGAAATACAGCATTACTTTTAGAGCGATGTCCTGTTACACTTTCCTATCCTGTTCGATATTCAGGTATATTTATTATGATCAACTCGATAGGACAAGTGCGGGTCAGTTCGTATGTACATCACCTTATGGGTACTATTTTGTATGTGAATGGAATATTTAATCTTACCGAAGTTGTCGGACCAGGGAAAGCCTAAGCACTTGACCGATTTAGATGATTATAGATTAAGATTTTCTAAGCAGTTCAAATGTTGCAGAAGCAATGTTTGTGTGAGCGTGAAAACTTGCAGAAAATACCGGTGTTTCTTTACTGTGTGCTCCAGGGCTGATCAACTTCATTTGTGTACATTTCAGCATCAGGAATTCACACAGTTGCGATTGTAAATGTCACGATTTTAGAAATAAAACCAATTTAGTCACGTCATTTTGATTGTGGTTGCTTATTGTTTTGTGACCGGTTGTGTGGTTTCTCAGTATAGATGGCACATATTCACGTGGGTTGTGTCCGACAAAGAAAATATTAATTAATCATCAGTCGGAACAATAGAATTCCAACTTTAAAGTCGCTCCCGTAGTTATATTATTTGCTCGTTTCGTTTTAGAATCATTTCGTGAAGAATCAAACATATATCTAGTGTCCCCTACCATGTGCAGGCTCTTGGGTCAACTACCATACGCTGGCTCTAGTGTCCACTACCACATGCTAGGTCATTTGTGCAATCTGTCAGACTGAAATGTGAAATCAGGCCAACAAACGTTTAGTGCAGAATCTCGATAATGACGCTGCTGATTTACGGGAACGACTACACAAAATGGACTGGTGCCAGTGCCGTGGGTAACAACGTGACCACACCTCTGACTCTTCTGCCAGATTCTCTTCTTGGCGAGTTCACAAGGCGAGCAAGTCGGATATGCGAGACTAAACAAACCGTTAAAAGAGGTACCGTCTCAAAATAACTGGCATTTTACTTCATCAACGAGGACGTAAAATAATGATATGTCCCCCACTTCTGCATATGACTATGAATCACCTTCCTCCCAGTCCAAACGATTGTGCCATTGGCCAATTATGGTTTCACTCAGATAAACTACTGTTTCATTTCCTGGTTGACATAGCATACGTACGAAGTGCCAGTGATATTTAGACGGTCCACTTTTCAAGGTTTTTTGCACCATCCAACAATAATTTTTGAACAGGGAAAATAGCACATTTGCAGACTGCGACACTTCTGCTGCGCACCGGATTACATTTCTGGCAATTACATAGGTAAACATTTATAACATATATGTTTACTGCTAATAGCCAAGCATAGCCATAGTTGGCGCTGCTCTAGTCTAGAGTCTAGTGGCGACGCGCAGTGTAAATTGAATAGCGGTTTCGTTATCTGGCACAACATCGTGAAAGATGGCGTCGGCCAGTGGCAGTGGTTTTGTTTCTGTAATAGTAGACGTGCCTTTCTCGTGGTGTCAATCGATGTGCTCATGTAGCTATTTTCGTGCAATTAATTTTTATTACATAACAGTACTTTGAACTCGGATTCATTGGACAGGATCCTTAATTACCTGTTACGCTCAAACAACCATTCGTTCCACTCTAATCCAAAAAGTTTAAGGAAACGAGGTAAAAATTTAAGGGAGGTCTCTGTAATCGTCTGAATGTGCTCTTCCGTCAATATTGAACAATAATAATATTTATTGTCAAATGTGCAATCCATAAACAACAAGATCCACGAATTGCTTGCAAAAACAGAGTTTATATCAAAGTGTAGGAACTGTAGTGCAAATATGTTTAACCGAAACTTAGCTGAATCAACACCATCAGCTAACACATAACACCTCCAGTGGCAGTGGCAGCTATATATAGTGCTGAGTTTCCAGGTGTTTCTGCTATACGAGCTGATCGTGATGTGGATTAGTCAAACAAACAGAAAAGGAGGTTGAGTATTTATGTTTACAAATGCATATGATCGTCTTTCCACCAACAAAGTATATTTATGAGACCATACCGGAAATAGAAAATAGCAAACCGGATAGTGCTACGAGGTGTGACAACAACAATTAAAGGTACTGTATTTGTTGCTCATTTATTAATATAATGTTCTTGGTACTAGAATAAACATTTGTAAATGATGCTGCCCGCCAAAATGGGTTTAATAAGCCAAATACATATGTTTGCATTTTTACTGTTTCGTTACGAAAAGTTGCGAATAGTGTTTATGGCGCGAAACCACAGGGGCGGAGCTAGGCGAAGCTTGCTTTGCCGAACGTTAATGAGATGCATCACGTGATCGCGGGATCGACGCGCGCGCACCGGCGACTTGCTCAGAGTTTGTTGACATTCGGGCAACATGGCTGACAGTGACAGGCGTGTTGTGCGTGTACCGTTGCGTTCCGCGACGACGAGGAGGAAAAAGGAGTTGGATAAAGCGAGATTGGCAACACGAGTGACACAGAAAAACCAAAAGGGACGTTGGGATCGCCTGAAGACTGTCTTTAAAATGAAAGACAGTGAAGTGGCAGACATTCTATTCGAAACGTTAGTACATTTTCTTATTATTACAATCCTAGCCTAGGCCTAGCGCGAGTATCGGCATCGGATCGATACCCGGAGCCCCGGCCCTAGGCTATGGCTACGTCGCATGTGGTGCCTTGACACAATTCAGGTTTAACACCAGTTAAGTTGTTTCCAGAATGTGGGTTTATGTGTAATTCGTTCATGAACGTGTGTATGTGAGAGGAATGTAAAAATATATCAACAAGTAACGGAACTAACGTTACGATCCTACCGACGGAACCCGACAGGCTACAACAATATAAATTAAATTAAACAATTGTTTGCTTAACAGGGTGTTTCTTACTGGGAAAAGTTGCTGTATGTTGTCTTTTTTTTGGTATCATAGTCATGGCTATTGGAAAAATGGTGTGTGCTATGTGTAGGAATGGCAAGGCCCAGCCCCAGGCCAAACAAATAATTGAACATTAAAAAAAAATAATTGAACATTGAAATACTTCAGGAAAGTTTAATTTTGTTAACTACAAATAAATTAGTTTTCACAGTATATATTGAAAAGTACACAGATGTACTCATAAATTCTGCGTACATTGAGTATGAATACGAGTACCTGACACATAAGTTATATGAGTACGAGTATTTAAAAAAAATTACTCGAGTACCGAGTATTTCCGCCTCAGGTCTGGTCGAGGACACCATTTGATTTGTTGTAGCCGTGCGCACGCACACACCCACATAAAATATAGTGCCTGCATGTTGCATATGTGGCATGTTGATAATCTCCATGGCATAGGCTTAGTGTAGCAAAAACTCACCCATGTGCTTAGACTAGTTATTGTTGTTGCTCTCCTCTTTTTCCCTGTAGTCCGCGTGAGGCTGGCACCAATACTGGTTGATGATTGATTTTCCGCCTTCTTCATAACTAGTCTCGTTTTACTACGGTCTCCACCAATTGTCTCCACTTTACCCCTCTATCCCTCACCCTCATTCTCCATTCCCCTCCCACTAAATCTCTCTTCACGCAGTCCTCCCATCTCAGTCTCAGTCTTCTTCTTCTCCATTCCCTTCTACCCTCCACTTTTCGGATTCACATTTTGTTATACAAAATGCCCGATGTATAATGTACACTAAGTAGTTGTCAGACACCAAGGCTATGCACAGTTTATATTGCCGGTTATTCTATGTCTAATATGTCAGCAAAACATTGGTACCCACTTCAATGAAATTACGTACATTTGTCATTGTCCAAGTGTGGCCCTATTTCATGCTCATGCTTGGATAAATTATGGTGGGAAAGAATTGGCCCATTGAAATGTAGCAAATTGAAAAAAGTTACATCATAATATGAACAAACACGTAAATGGTCATCTAAAAATGTGGAAAGAAGAACGGTTATGGAAGAATGGTTGTTTTAAGTTAAAATGCAATCATTGTTGTAACAACACTGGAAGCTTCAGTGAGTCACTACTGTCCCATCAGTGCACACAGATAAGCATCAGTCCAATCTGCTAATGTGTTGTGTATTGCCCTGCCTCATTGACACATCCATTGTCTCATTGTTAAACATAATGCCTCCAAGTGGGTTGTAATGTAAAACCATCCTAGACTGGCAGTAATATACCAGTCCTCCTGGTGTGAATTGTGCATGTGGACAGATGTTCATATAATTGTGTCAGACAAAAAACCAGCATTTGACCAAAAAAATATCCAGAAAGCAACTGGTAATCAAAGTGAATAATATTTTATATACTATATAAACTTTAACTACAGTATAGAATATAAACAGTACTCACCACATATTTAGGAAATAAATTATTTTATTGTACTATGGACAACCCATTACATGCATGCACATTGCTACCATCCAACGTCAATTTGATGGGCACATCACTAAATGGAAAGTAGGCCCCTGTAACATGGGGCATGAAATATGCAAATAAAATAGTTATTTAATGAAAGGTTAAGGTATGTTACAGATACAACTAAATATTTGTCTATGTTGCTATACATGTAGAGATAGTGAGTGGAAATAAAGCTACATGAAAAAAGTAATGAAAATAAAGTCACAAAATTGCCTAAGAAAGTCACAGAGAAATATAGTAACAACATTGTGTTATTAAAATACCATATATTAAATACAAAGGTACATTCTTGCACATTTTCACTGATACTTGAGCACAATAAATTTTTATGATTAAAAAATAATTATATTTTGACACAATATTAAGTGATAATATTTATTGATTTAATAAGCATATCACTGGAGCCGTCAACCCACTCTGGTTTAGACATGGCATTTAGCTGGCTTAGACAAGTGGTTGAGTCAGCTTTGAAAGTGGCTTCTCAAGTGTCACTAACAAAAAAGTAAAGGTGACCAAACACTTTGGTGATCTGTAATCATGTTTATTTATTGTTTGTTTTGTTTTAGTATTTCAACTTGTATTATAAATGCAAAGAACTAGATATACAAATGAACAGGTTTTTGCTGATGAAATGAATGATTTTTACAGACGTTTTGATACTCAGGACTCTTCCAGTAGATGTGATACTGTGCTCAGCGATGTGTTTGTCAGTAATGCCGATAGGCTTGAAATTGATGTAGATGTTGTTACTAAAGTCTTCCAACATGTATGTAGTAGAAAAGCAACTGGTCCTGATGGCATTCCAGCTTTTTTATTGAAAACATTTGCTGAGGAGCTGGCACCGGCTTGGTGCCCCATATAACCCATATTCCAACTTTCGGTCGATAGCCACAGGGTACCAATACTGTGGAAAACCTCATATATTACTTATGTACCAAAGATAATTTGCCCAAAAGAAAACAATGATTACAGACCTGTTGCACTTACATCAATTGTCATGAAATGTTTGGATTACTTAGTGGCTTGTAAACTGTGGTTAGACGTTCAGGACTATCTTGACCCATTCCAATATGCCTACAGGCAGGGCAGAGGAACATTTGATGCTGTCAACACTGTTGTCCATTTAATTTTGAAACACTTAGACAAGCCCATGGCTTATGCTAGACTATTGTTTATAGACTATAGCTTGGCGTTTAACCTAATCCAACCTCACACCCTGCTCAGTAAGTTGAAACAAATGAATGTCAATCCGTATATCATCAAGTGGTATCATTCTTTTCTAACAGACATAGTGCAGCTTGTTAAAGTAAATCAGACTGTTTCCTAAACTGTGGTAACAAATATCGGTGCACCCCAAAGTTGTGTCAGTTTGCCGATTTTGTACTTTCTATATACAAATAACTGTACCAGCAGCAGTACTAACAACTACATAATAAAATGTTCTGATGATTCGGCTATTCTTAGTCTGTTACATGCTGATTCTGACATCAGTATGTACACTTCTGAAATTGAAAGCTTTGTACATTGGTGTGACAACAACCACTTCAAACTCAATGTTAGTAAGACTCAAGAGATTATTTTTTATGCTAAATGTATTGTTGCCGATCACTTGCCTGTTGTTATCCATGGTGAAGAAATTGCCCAGATCGGTCAGTACAAATACCTAGGTGTCCATAACAAACTTAGCTGGAATGTCCATGTTCACAGTTTGTGCTCAAAAGTCCACCAGCGGTGGAGTTGGCAACTGGATCATGCTTATGAAACATAACAGTTTAAACTTATCTATTGCAGCTTCCCAGTGTATCAGGCACGAAATTTCCTCGCAGCAATAGAAGAAGCACAAAGGTTTGCCACTGAAGACAAACAGCAAAGGGCACACTCTGTAAGCATAGCTTGTATACATTGTTGTTAGACATAACAATAATGACATTCCATTACAGCACAAATAGCGATTATGTTTCTACTTAGCCCCTTGTGTTAGTTAGTATTTTGTAAAGTTTGTAATTTTGTAAAACACTACATAGTGATTAAAACAATGTTTCAGATGGCTGTTTACACAAAGAAAGAAACATCATTCACATATGTTAATATTTCCAACGGGAGGTTTATTGCATTACAATACACAACCAGTAATACAGTGCAAAATAAAAACAGCATGTGTATATCATGTTATGCATATGCATTCATATCCAGTATTTTCAATAACATTACATTTGTGTTAAATCATTTAGCTATTTACGTTGAAACAGTACATAGCACCAGCATGTGGAATGGAGAATGTCTTGCAAATGTCATCCTGCCTAACAAGAGTTATTAATTGTTGTATAACACATCATTAAGTTTGTTTGTTAATTTACAGTTACCACAAGGTATTCAACAAAAGATGGAAAAACTGGACAATTCTGCCAGAGCGGCAACTGAAACATTATGAGTACATTGTCAGCCTGCACGAGACAATCATCTGTGCTTGCATAGAGGATGAATTGCCCAAAGCCAGGAAGCGTGGCATCAAGCCTGACAATCCCAGAAACATTGCACCCAACATCGCAACAGTGCCTGCTCCACCAACATCTGAGCTAGTTGCCAGGCATCGTACTCGATTTACAAAGACTTGTGTCGTTGACATTAGTTCCCAATGTAACGGAGAGAAGCAAGGTAGGAACAGGTAACCAACGTGCCATTTAACCTGTGTATGTGTTGTGTAATATCAAACAATTCAAAAGTAAACATTTTTATGAAAGCACTGTGGTTTCAAAACTGTCATGGGTAACTTCATAATGTGTCTGGATAATTTTTCACAAAGCGTATGAATGTGCATTCATGTTTAACAAGTATTGACTTAACCTAATCTATGAACTTTGAACCCAGTGTATTGTCCATTTTCACTTGGAAATGTCTGTCTAATTTGCCACACACAACAGCTTAATATAACACGGCGGTTACCCAATTCCCAGCTTGCCATGTCGCCACAGAACTGGTGGTATGTATAATGCCGCATAGCATCACTGTCCCTTCGTGCTGGCACACCAAACACGTCAGCTCTGTAACGTCCCACCATTGTCAATACTGTAGGGTCGAAAATATATAATTATCATTAAATTTTAGGCATTTTAACTGTACTGTTTGCATAAAATGACAGGTGATTATGCATGTGTGGTTACATAAATACATACATATATACATAATAATTGTACTGCCACAAGATGCCATATATATATTATATTATGAAAATATTATATTCATTGTAGGTCTGATTTGTTGTAACAGTTGCAAATAATGTTGATATGAAAGTAAGATATAGGTCAAACACTCAACAGCATATTCTGTGCCAGAGATATAATGCTACTAAACAGGGTCAGAGTCATTAAGAATGTTCATTGTGATCAGTATAATGTGTTTGTTATAATTTGTATTATCATCTTGTCACTAGGTATGTGTATAATTTACAATTCTTCGTTATCATTTTCATTACCAATCACATATCAAACCATGTTGCAGCATGGAAAACTTTGTAGTAGATATGATGGCTTAACAAAACACAAACAAAGAAAGAGTGATGCTTGACAATTGTCTGCTGATGTAACACAGTCTGGTTATCCCATACTGTTCTGTTGTTGCTTCGTGAACAGATGATTATATTTGTTCAGTAGTTCTTAATGAGATCAGTTGGTTAGAGCCAATGATGTACATTCTGTAAGAAAGTTGGTATAATAAGGTGTTTGATTGATTTAGATTTAGTGATACAAGCGTTGAAGACAATCTACTTAGTGCTGGTCAGTATTCATGTTGGTCCACTGCTGTAAGTGTGTAACCCTTATCCATTACTTGATCACCAGTGAGTGAATGGCTTCAATGGCAAGCCTGTGGAGCATGTCTTCATAGACTTGTGTACAAAAAAGTTGTGTAGGGGATTTAATTAAAAGTATGCTTCATAGGAAATTTTAGGCATTCAGCAGTGACTGACTGTTAGTGTCTCCTGCTATGTATACTCCACGGTGAAACTCATTGAAACATCAAAAAGCCTGGAGAAACTTGTGGAATCTGGTATTTCCACCTAAATGGTGACAACATAATTAAATAACCTGATGGCATGATGATCATTATTTTTCATTACGGGTTAATTATTATTATGTGAATTTAAAATCGATTATTTTCGTTATAATTATGTAATTAACACAATAATTATCATTTCTTTATCATCATAGTGACTCCAACCCTGCTACTAAACTGATTTGTAGTAAGAAATATGTAACTTCAGAAAATGATGTTCACTACAGTACACAAGTAATTGGGGTGGCAGAAAGTGCGAGGTTGGTCTGAAAAATTGGTGAGAGGTTAAATATAAAAAAAATGGTGGGAGGTGGTAGATTGCATAGGAGATTGACTCTAAAAAATGGTGGGAGGTGGCAGTTTGGGTTAAAGGTTGGGAGATGGGAAGTTGGCCCCAAAAACAGATGTTTAGGAGATTGAGACCGCTGCCACACACCTTCTTATATTACTTACAGGTCGAAGGCTGAAACATTTGACAGGCTGCATGTTGCAGCATAATCGTTCGACATCGCTTGTCATTTCTTGACAATGACCAGTTTGGTGTATTTTGCCTCATAATATCGAATAAGAGGCCTAGCTCCCTCTCGGCCATCTGCAGAAGCAGCCCTTTCGCCTCCTGCTCAGTCAAGGCACTGATGTCAGCCTGGAAGGATGACGAAGAAGAGGTGCCACCAAGTAAAATTGCTCTAAAAGTGGTAAATGTACTGGTTTCCGTGATTTGTCGGTGGTATGTGAAAATCGGATGCTGGGGGCCTCGCTCAATGGTTGTGGTGTGTGGAATTTTTTATTTTACGTTGCATGTACTTCATTCTGGTGCTTTTCAAAGTGGAAATGGTGTGCAGGTACATCTGGATTAAAATGAGTAAACATATTTTTTTGCGGTTTGCTATTACATTTTGTTGCTAGTAAATTTTGGCTTGAAAGCAGGTTATAAAATGCTGAAAAAGCTGTTCTACTGGCATATCTGCATATTCTTTCACGTACACGACACACAGGTATTGCTGCTGTTGCAAAGGGTTGCAGGGATACTATATGCACTTATTATTGTCTATAATATTTG
The DNA here is from genome assembly GCA_963662155.1 of Lamellibrachia columna. Lineage (NCBI taxonomy): Eukaryota > Metazoa > Annelida > Polychaeta > Sabellida > Siboglinidae > Lamellibrachia > Lamellibrachia columna. The sequence goes on from OY759265.1 coordinate 40,288,966, forward strand.
GCTCAGAACTTTAAATGTTGACCAACACATGAAATCATCACCATTGATGTTGTATGTATATTATAATAAAAGTGTTTTAATTGTTTGTAAACTATGTGACAACTATTCTACATATTGTTTCCTGTATTTTCTTGCATAATTCTATTGATTAATATTACTACCTATCACTGAGTGATTGGGGCTGTAATTATATGCATTATATTATCAAATATGCATTTGTCATCTATGTGACATACAGATGTCATGTAGTGTTGTTAAAATAACAAATTAATGTCATGCAGGGGTCCACATCATGTAGATGATCTCCATCTCTCTTAACCTTTGTACAATACAGACAGCTTAAGTTCAGTCAGTGTAATCTGGCTACATCTATTGCGTAGAAATTTATCAAATAGGTGTCATGTAGATGACACAAAGTTCATAATTATGTATACCGGTACATATAGAATGCATTGTGCTAGATCCATGTCACAGTAATACTGTACAATTCATTCAACATAATGACACTTAACTTCATTTAATAATTGTAAAGCATCTTTCTCCCACCTTGTTAGATGTACTTGTAATATGTCATGCTAATGAATTAAATCCTTAATTATGGTTAATTAGGGTAATGAAGTAAAAATTCAGTTGTATACTGGGTACATATAATTTTCAGTTATTACACTTCATAATTAATTTGATATAATTTATGTCACTGCAGTTTATTGCATGCATAAAAATACCACAAATGAGGCTAAACAATAATATAGAGACCAGTACAGTTTATGACATACATTTTATCACCACTTTAGAAAACAATTATTGACATTGGATTGTTTGCTACATTATAAACAAGGAAAAGTTTACCGTGGTGGGACACACAAATGCAACAGTTTTCACAGAAGGTCGTGGCACTCAAGAAAATAAAATGTGCTGTCTTATTTACTTTTATTTTATAACAGTTATGCGCGAAAGAATCGCCAGTCTTATTCCGCGAAATGGGAACCGAAAAAAGAATGCATGCAAACCAAAATGATGTCGACAACTTCAAAAACTATTACGACATATAGACACTTATTATATATCGTTTAACCGATAGACCGTATACACGAAACAGGCCTTACACTACGTCTTTTCTGGTATATTAGATGATTACGTGTAGGTCCCTAATTACGCTAGTAATACGATATAGGTAATAGGCAACGGCACGCTCGAGACGAACATAAATTATAATCGAACAAATCAAATGTATGCTTTTTGACGGACACGGCTTGTTGATAACAATCGTTGAAATGAAACAAATCTCAAACGAAGGTAATTTCTCCGACACAGTGGCAAACGGAATATTTACGACAATTTGTGCTATAACGTACCTCCAACTCCATTGACAAACCATCTGTTACTATGAAAGCCATGTTGCTTATCAGTGACAGGCGCTGGCATAATACAAGCTCCGCCTCCTCGGGTCGCGACCTTCTCGGAACTTACCGAAAGCTGTTCGGGAAGTGCACTGACCATCGACGTCGAGTGTTGTAAGCGTCGAAGCGTCGATTTAAAAATTGCGTCTTCTTCATTTCGACACGTTTCGCCGGTCGGCATATGTTACAGTATATATAATTTACACTAAATAACACGATTTTATAATTAAAAAAATGTGTTTTACGAACACCTACTGTACCTTTAATCTTCTGCTCAACGCTAAGAAAACAAAAGAACTTATATTTCACTTTAGAAAGTGTGATCATTGCACTCCAATTATCATTGGTGACTGTGCAGTATGTCGTGTTGAGAAATACAAATATTTGGGCACTGTAATTGATGAGAAACTTTCTTGGTCTTATCACTTTGACTCTGACGTCTCTCTAACATTTAGATTTTAATAAATGTTGTATTTCCTCAGGCTACTCAAAACATTCACTATTCATGATACTATACATCATCTGTTCTGTTCATATGTTGTTGAAAGTATTTTTCCATTCATTCTTAATTTCTGGTCTAAATTAAATAACCATCAGAAAGAATATATGAGAAGGCTGCCGAAAAGAGGTGAAACGATTACAAGTACCAACATCACCGCTATTGAAGGCCAAAATTTTAGAAAATGTGTAAACAAAGTAAATGTCTCATTGCAGTTCAAAACCACCCACTTTAACCATACTTTGTATTCATGAGGTCCGGCACAAAACTGAGGATGCCATCTTATAGGAGTGAAAGATACAAGAAATTATTCATACCTAATTCCATCATCTCTTATAATTCATTATTCACATTGATAAAATGGTCCAAAATAACGTTGTTGTATTTAATGTGATATATGTGGGTCCTTCATAGTCAACAAACATTATCTCGTTGTGTCTAGAAAGTCTCCACCACAGCAACATCACTGTGTAGGTCATTACATGGGTCTCACCCCACCACAGCAATATCAGTGTGTAGGTCATTACATGGGTCTTACCCCACCACAACAACATCAGTGTGTAGGTCATTACGTGGGTCTTACCCCACCACAGCAACATCAGTGTGTATGTCATTACATGGCTCTTACCCCACCACAGCAACATCACTGTGTAGGTCATTACATGGGTCTCACCCCACCACAGCAATATCAGTGTGTAGGTCATTACATGGGTCTTACCCCACCACAACAACATCAGTGTGTAGGTCATTACGTGGGTCTTACCCCACCACAGCAACATCAGTGTGTTGGTCATTACATGGCTCTGGGTTTGGATTCCTCATCCGCTAACTAACTAACTAACTAACTAACTAACTAACTAACTAACTAACTAACTAACTAACTGACCTGAAGCACGACGGCGATACAGAAACACATTATCTACAATGTGGTTACTAGGCGTTGTAGATCGGCGGTGACACGTCCACAAAGTACCATCGGCTGAAGGAGGAGAAGCTGCAGCTCCTGCTGGCGTTTTCGACATCCAACCTTGTCGAAAGACGCTTTAACTGTGGTTTCCCATGAATTATTTATTTTCCGATTTCCGCCATTTCCAGTAGGATGGCGATGGACTAAGACACCTTTCGAAAGGGGGCGATGAGATTAACAAGGTTGGGAAACACTGCAGTGATACTATTATCGACATTCCCGAGGGCGGATCTAGGATTTGACAAACATTTGGCGTTGCTCCCCAGGCTAAGGGCTACGGATACCTTGTTTCACTGTGTTTTAAGTTATGCATTCTGGGGCAATCCACGCCCGTGAACCTACGCCTGATTGTAACGATTGTCATCAATTTATTTGTGGATCGTCCTGTCAGACATTTGACAATTTGGTTGTTAGTAGTTACATTGCTAGTATTTCAGCGAGGTAAGCTAGAAAATGGGTCTTTGTATTAAATCATCTGTAATTCTTTGTGAAGATATGCATGTTCTTATATCAAATTTTCACGTTTCTTTTAATAAAATTATTTCAGGCCCTCTATATTTCATGTACCTTCCATTAGCATTGTTCTAGATGCACTAGCCACTACGCCACCACGGTATTGTTGACTCGACGTAACACCCGAGAAATGCCACCGTTGTTTATGTGTTCAATTGTTTGTCTGTATGAGTCAGTGCGTTAATGAGCAAACCGGTATCACTGAACGATATTTTTATAACGTGCGCGCATCGGGCCGCCGCGGGTGAGGGAGTAAGCGAACCAGGTCAGGTGACCGTTCTTGTTGGTTCGCTGTCCCGCCTACAACACAGTAGGAGCAGTAGTGTCGACAGTGTCATTAGCGTACTACATTAGCTTCTATGGCGGGACGTCTTGGAACGGAATTCTAGACTACTCGGCCCACGGACAACTCGGCTCAGTTCGAGACAGCTCGGCTCCGATTTTGAGACAACTCGGCCCAAGTGTCGAGACAGCTCGGCCCAATGATAAATTGCTCGGCTCCGATTTTGAGACAACTCGGCCGAAGTGTCGAGACAGATCGGCCCAATGGTAAATTGCTAAATTAACCTTGAATCCAAATGTTATCCCATGTATTCTTGAAACACGTCACCCGTAACCCTGGCAATAATCACCACGATATTGTAGGCCTATGTCATATATTAATGTGTGTGTGTGTGTGTGTGTGTGTGTGTGTGTGTGTGTGTGTGTGTGTGTGTGTGTGTGTGTGTGTGTGTGTGTGTGTGTGTGTGTGTGTGTGTGTGTGTGTGTATGTGTGTCTATACACAATATATATATATATATATATATATATATATATATATATATATATATATATATATTTTTTTTATTATTATTATTATTATTATTATTAATAAAATATTATTATCATTAATAAAGATAAAAAATATATATATATATATATTATTTAATTATTATTATTAATAAAATATTATTATCATTAATAAAGATATAAAATGCTTCGTGTGTGTTTTCGCTTGGACTTTCTAGAGATTATTGAAGGTAAACTTTTTTTATCTTCGTAAACAACTGTATAAATTCATTATATAGTGTACTCCATAATTATAGTACACCTACCAACACTTATATTACCCTAAAATGTTTACATTACCCTGAAATGATGACACTGTCCTTTGATTTGTCATAGTAATTGACGTCCTACTCTTGTATTGTGTTATTGAGCTGATCTTGTATGTTTGTTGGTTTTGGTTTGTGTGTGTTAAGAATATTTGAAGGCTATATTAACTGGCTTCACTACTCCTGCTTTGTTTTACTGAGCAGATTGTTTCACGTCGTTTGTCCTTTGACTTGTGTGTGTTAGCAGTGTGCGGAGGCCGTAGTAATTGGCTTGATACTCTTGTATTGTTTCGTTGAGCAGGTCTTTTTGTTTGAATAACGGCATTGTACAACGTCCACTGAAACAAAGCGTCCGACATCAGCAGTATTTACCTGAAGTTGGCTTCCCTTTGACATTGATGACGAGAAGGCCTACCACGACCAAGTCGCCTTTGAATGCATTGAATAGAAGTTAGGAACTGAGCAGATCTTGCGTGATCCTCTGATTAACAAGAAATATAACACCTGTTTAAATTCCCCCGTGTGATGTGGAAATTGGTTCAGGGTAATGTTCTGTTAAAAATTCTTAGTTGTAAGCTATTTCAGTAGTATGCCTTTGTTATGCTAAATTCGTAGTGAATCTGAACATGATCCTTATATATTAGTCTACATAATATCTACCTTTACATTTAATAAACTACATATAAAAACATCCACAAACACGCCATGGATTGAAATATATAAACACACATGCTTTAGATGTAGTAGAATATACGTAAAACATTTAAAGAATTTTAAGTCAAGTCACGCAGGCGTTTCATAGAAATAACAACCAAATGTTATAGTGCGGGTTCTGTATGAGATGGGCATTGAATCAATCAACGGCCAATTGGAGACGGGCATGGGTGGAGTCAACACTAGACACAGACCAATCAACGGCGGGATTGATAGAGCACACACTTTCCTTCTCTATTGTGTTGCCAAAACTGCTATATGCTTCATTCACACCTTTCTTGAAATATCAAATGAAGCCAAACACACAAGTAATGTATATTTACAAACATAAACACAAACACGAAGAATACATTTCTTTCCATAATAAACAGCATGAAAATCAGACCAGAGTGCGAGAACTTCTGAAAATGAGCGAGGGATAGAGGGAGTGGTGACAGGTGGTGGATACGGTAGTGAAGGGGAAGTTGACACCCAGTATCGATGCCAAGCTCAACCGGAATTCAGGGGTAAAGAGGAAAGAAACAACATAATACGTACGTAATGTATAATAAATACTATGTGAAATAATATGTCTCTTGGACACATATGAACAAACAATCAAAGTGGTTTTATTGAGAACATCTCAACGCTAGCTCAGCGGAGTTACATCTTCAGATTACCGTGTGCGACCCGAATCGGTCTCAATTATACTCGGCATATTATAACACGAATCAGTCCGAATTATACTTAGTAATAAGCAGTATTACAACATCCCCCTTTCCTTGATTAGTTCAATCGATAGTCCCTCAAGTGTTCTGGAACCCGCCTCGTCCGCGTGGACCTCCGAGTTGGAGACATGGTACAAGGTCCGGGGTCAGGCGGAATGTCGCTCGCATTTGCCTCAGTTAGATAGCTCTGACGGTCGTTGGGTAGATCATCTCCCGTTTGATTTGCAAACCTGGTGATGTCTTGCGCCGGTCGAGGTTCTAGCTCTCTAAGTTGTCCACGGTTTCTTCGCAGTTGTCTGCCGTTTGGGGTGGACACAATATAGCTCCTCGGTTCGTTACACTTCTCACTCACTGTTGCTGGGAACCATGTCTTGTCAACATGGCTGCGTACACGCACTCTCTGTCCTACGTAGAGTGGGGGGAGGTCGCTACCGCTCGTCTGGTCATGATGCCGTTTCATTGCGTCTCGACGTTCCTCCAGTCGTTGTGCAAACAGTCCTGGATCAGTGTGACTCGGAAGTAGCGTTACCAGTGGTCTTCCGAGAAGCATTTCACCTGGAGAAGGTAAGTTCGTGTCGACAGGTGTCGCTCTTAAGTTAAGCAACGCAAGTTGGATGTCACTGCCGTTTCGCAAAGCTTTCTTCACAATCGGTTTCACGTGTCTTACACTTCGTTCGATGAATCCGTTGCTCCGCGCATAGTGAGGTGAACTCGTCACGTGATTTATTCCCCATGATTCAACAAACTCCTTGAACGGTTGTCCAGTGTACTGTGGACCGTTGTCTGTCATGATCTCATCGGGACGACCAAACAATGCACAGTATCTCTTCAGACGATCTGTGACAGCTTGGCTTGTCACAGGAGTGCGGATTTCATCGACCAGTGGATACTTGCTGTATCTGTCCGTGATTAACAGATACTGTCTGTTATCGATTTCAAACATGTCTGATGCGATAAACTGCCACGGTCGCGATGGTAGTTCGTGTGGTATCAATGGTTCGCGTCTGTTTGCGTCTTGGTGTTCCTGGCAAGTCTCGCACGACTTACAGATGCGTTCAACATCTTTGTTAATGTTCAGCCAGTATACACAGTCACGAGCAAGACGTCGCATTTTCTCAACGCCTTGATGTCCGTTATGCAACTGTTCAAGAATGTCTCGTTGCATGCTCGCTGGTACAACAATCTGCCGTCCCTTGAACAGTACACCATCCTCTATGGCTAGTTCATCCCTGAAAGACCAATATGGCCTCAGATCAGTTGGTAATTCCTTGATGTGTTCAGGCCATCCGTGATGTACGACTTCCTTCAGTCGGTTCAACACTGGACATCGTGTTGTCCCCTCTCGCAGTAGGATCTGTTTCGCTACCGGAAAGTTGATGAGGCCGATCAGAACATGGCTTGTGTCTTCCGCTTCGAGTTCCAGTCCATCGACTCGTTCGTCTAGCTCAATGTCTCTATTATGTTCCGGGTTTGGTAGTCTGCTTAGAGCATCGGCGAGAGTCATCTGCTCTCCGGGTCGGTACACGATGTCGAAGTTGTATCCCTGTATCTTCAATAACATTCGTTGTAGCCTCGGTGGAGCTGCATGCAATGGTTTTGCACAAATCGTTACCAGTGGCTTATGATCTGTGATCACGGTGAAGGATCTACCATACAGGTATGTGTGGTATCGCTGAATTCCATGTACCACTGCCAGCAGTTCTCGTTCGATATTGCTGTACCTCGACTGACATTCTGTCAGCGTCTTCGAACCAAACGCGACTGGTCTCTCATCTTGGATCAGTGCCACTCCTAGCCCTTTCTTGGAAGCATCGACTTCAAGCCTTAGTGGCCTTGTTGTATTGTAGTATTTCAGGCAGGCATTCTCCGATACAGCTTCTTTCAGCTCGTCTACCTGCTTTTGGTAGGCACTGTCCCACGTCCAGGTTGTGTCTTTCTTGAGAAGACCACGAAGCATATGCGATTTCTCTGCAAAGCGTGGAATGTATTGAGATAAGTATGTCATCATGCCGAGGAATCTCTGTAAGTCTTCCTTACACTGCGGTGCTGGCATGTTCTGGATGTCTCGTACTTTCGAGGGATCTGGCTTGATGCCCTCGGCTGTGTATGTATTGCCGTAGAACGAGATAGATTCCTGCTTGATGAAGCATTTGTCGCTATTGAAAACGAGGCCTTTTTCTGCTGCTCGATTCATGAGGTTGATCAGGTTGGCATCATGGTCCGCTGCATTCCTTCCATGCACACACACGTCATCGGCGATGCTCACAACACCATTTAGCCCTTCCATGATCTCGTCCATCCTCGCTTGAAAAATGTCCTGGGATGTGCTCAGTCCGAATGGGAGTCGTTGCCAACAGTATCGACCAAACGGTGTTCGGAACGTGGTCAGTAACTGCGAATCTTCATCCAGATGTATTGCCCAGTAGCCTGCTTTTGCATCTAGCTTACTGAACACTGTGGTATGTGCAAACTCTGGATTCAACTCTTCAACAGTCGGGATCTTATGCGGACATCTCTTTAGACTGTCATTCAGTCTCTTTGGGTCTAGACATATGCGGATGGAACCGTCCTTCTTTGTGGTAAAGGTGAGACTTGAGCACCAATCAGTGTGCTCGTCGACCTTGCGTATCACGTTTTGTGACACCATGTTGTCAATTTCTTGCTTCAGTTTGTCTTTGATATGCACGCTGCACTTTCGTGGTGCATCAATGAACGCTTCAGCGTCATCTTTGAGATGCAACCTTGCAGTTCCTTTGAAGTTTCCGATCTTGTCAAACTGCTGTGGATACAACACCAGATCCTTGATGTCTTGTATTTGAGCTGGCATCACTTTGGGTTTGCCACAGTCGCTTGTGTTGTCACGGACATTGTCAACATTGATTGTTACGAGATGTAGTCTTTCACATGTTGGTAGTCCAACGATGGCAGGTCCATCTACGTCAACAACATAGAATGTAGCCTGGTCCCATACAGAGTTCTTGTGTTGGCACGGTATTTGGATTGTTCCGAAACACGGTATATTCTGCCCATTGTACGCTGTCAATTTGACATTACCCAAGGCTGTCAACAGTTCGTTAATGCTTACACGTTTTCCATACATTTGTCTGAATGTGCGTAGAGGCAGAGTGTTTCCCATTGCTCCCGTGTCGATTTTTACTCTCAGGGTGTAGTTGTCGTGAGGTAAGTTAGGAGGCTGTACTTGTAGTACAGTGTACGCTTCTTCTCGTGCATGTGTTTGCTTGGGAGTGTGTACACAGTTCTCCCTCACGATCACCTCGCTGAATTCCCGTTGATATTCGTCATCAGGTTCGTAGTCGCCGTTGATTTCGTCTATTTTTTCAGCCTTGTAGCGACGACCTCGGTATCGACTGCCTCTGTTGTGTGTAGATTTGCGATGCTGTCGCTGTGGCTCGTCGTGTTTTCGGACCGGTTTCTTCGTCTTGCAGCACTTTGCCCAGTGTCCCCGTGCTCCACATGTGTGACATTCGTCTTTATAAGCTGGGCACTGTCGTGGTTTATGTCGTGTGCCACAACGTTTGCACTGCTGGTTTGTCGCACAAGCTATGCCATGAACCTCGGTGATTCCACTAGCCATCTGTTTTAGCTTCATATTTCCTGCTTAAAGAGCTTCATATTTCCTCCCTTCTATCAATATTTCGGCGATGCTGTAGCCCTTCGGTCTGCTGAGCAGATCCCTACAGAATTCTTCGTGTGGCGTGCTGCTTATGATTAACTCCAGCAATCGCTCACTAAGCTCCGTGTCGCTAAAATCGCATTTCAGGCCAAGTGTCCTTGCTCTGATGACAAATTGGTCTAGAGACTCATCTGGTCTTTGCTTATAACGCATAAAGTGCAATCGGTTTATTCTGAAGTTAATGTTAACTTTGAGCTGGTTTTCGAAGAACTGCCAAAGTTCGTCTGGTTTACGCTTCTTTTCGTCCGTCAAGCCACTCACGTTTAACCTACGTAATCCTTCATCTCCAATGCCTCTGCAAATTTTGCGTGCCTTTGCTTCATCACTGTCGATATTCTCATCTTCGAAGAACAAAATCATTTTTTGTTTAAATAGTTATATCGCGTCCCCTAGATCATCGCATGACCAGTCCATTATCGGGTATCGGGAAGACATCGTGTGTATTTCAGGGCACTAGTATCAATGTGAAGTTAAGCCATCTAGCGATCAACTGCTTAGTTGTTTCGCGTTCCTCGTGGCTGAGTGCAAATCGCGTTCGCATTTTGTTCACTTTGAGTTCATACACATTGGCGGTTTTAGGGCTTTTAACTCAATCGTTCTTTCCATGCTATATCGCGGTGTGTGCCCTACCGTTTACCGTTCTGCCACCATAAAATAATATGTCTCTTGGACACATATGAACAAACAATCAAAGTGGTTTTATTGAGAACATCTCAACGCTAGCTCAGCGGAGTTACATCTTCAGATTACCGTGTGCGACCCGAATCGGTCTCAATTATACTCGGCATATTATAACACGAATCAGTCCGAATTATACTTAGTAATAAGCAGTATTACAACACTATGCACATGTCATGTGTGTGAACATGTAAGTGGGTGCATATGAAGAATATATTGACCTCCTATACCGCTTTTATTTGTTATAATTCATTCAGATCTTTAGAAATTGGAATGAGCCAAATGCAATAAAAAGTATTTTCCAGTTTAACAGCTGAATCATAATACATTATTTGCATCAAGCCAACTATGATAGCGCCCAGATGCAATATTTGTGATATGTAATAATTAAAAAATTATATGTGTAGTGATGTCGGTTCGTAAATCAAACTACGGCACGAAAACATTCCACTTCCCCGTTATCGCCCTAACTAAGCGCCATCATATCATTTATCATTGGGCCGAGCTGTCTCGACACCTGGGCCGAGTTGTCTCAAAATCGGAGCCGAGTTGTCTCGAACTGGGCCGAGTTGTCCGTGGCCGAGTAGTTCAAGCACCCTTGGAACTACGTGCCCTCGCAAGATGCTGGTCGTACTGGTGGCTTTACTGACTGTTCTGGTTGATCACTGTACTCCAGGTAGGTCGTAATAGCGAACACTAAATACCGAAAGTTGTCAACTGTCTTCGATACAATAGCTTGTTCTATGTGCCATTTTACTTCCTGTTTCTCTCATGCCCTTGAACGTCGATTGGTTCGTGTAGGTAACAAGACCAACAATGGCTGTGTCATTATCAAATACGGGTTCATTACTGACGGACCGTTCACATTTGTGCTGCCTAGTTAAACAACCCCTTAAGTCCATTTTGTTTAATTTAGTTTTATTTGATCAACATGTGTCGCTACTATCTATCTGTTCTGCCACATACTAATATTAATGATTTCATGCACCTAAGTCCTGTTATCCTCGTTTTACTGGGTGCCCTGAATGGCAAAATACACTGGGAGAACAACCTCTTAACCGACCCACCACGACATGCAACTATGGAACTATTTCTGAAGATGAAAGGAGAGCCATGTTTACAGACTTTTGTGTACTGGGTAGCTATAACCTGCAAAATGTTCATCTGTTTTTTTTATATATACGAAGCACGTTAACCGTGGAATATACCCCTTACAAAAAAAATCATGAAAATACCATTGAAATACCATTGAATGGTATTTGGTAGTATTATGGCCAATGGTAATTGAATGGTATACCAGTCAGTGGTATTGAATGGTATTCTGAAAGGTTTACCCTTCGAATACCATTGAATGGTATTTAGTAGTATTATGGCCAATGGTATTTGAATAGTATACCATTCAATGGTATTGAATGGTATTCTGAAAGGTTTACCCTTCGAATACCATTCAATGGTATTATGGCCAATGGTATATAGTTACCGTTCAATGGTATACCATTCAGTGGTATTGAATGGTATTGTGGCCAATGGTATTTAGTTACCGTTCAATGGTATACCATCCAGTGGTATCCCGAAAGGTTTACCTTTGATATACCATTCAATGGTATCAAGGCCAGTGGTATTAAATATCATTGACCATGATACCATTGAATGATATGTCAAGGGTAAACCTTTCGGAATACCATTAGACACCACCGAATGGTATATCATTGAATGGTAACTAAATACCATTGACCATAATACCACACAAAACCATTGACCATGATACCACTGAATGGTATATCAAGGGTAAACCTTTCGGAATACCACTGGTATGACCAAATGGTATTGTGAGGTTTACCCTTGATATATATCGTCCAGTTGTCTTCAATGGTATTCTGAAAGGTATGTATGCCCTTGTGGTCTTCAGTGGTATTTTGAATAGTTTATTTTTGATATACCGTTCAATAGTATTTTGAGCACAGAATGGTATATTTTGAAACACCTTTTTATGCCCAAGATATCTTTGAACAGTGTATGTCAAATATAGGGGTCAAAAAGGGGGCAGCCGTGGCCTAGTGGTTAAGGTGTTGGACTCTAAATTCAAGGGTTGTGAGTTCAAGACCCACACTGGGCACGGTTCGTTTTCGAAGCTTAGGCAATTTCGTTTACCCTACTTTGCCTCAGTCTACTCAGTTGCAAATGAGTACAAACACTGTTTGGAAGGTACCTGCGATGGACTAGTGTCCTGTCCAGGAGAGTCAGTATAACTGCACTCTAAGTTGCTTCGCACTATAGAAACCAGGTTTAAGCACTGGCCATATAAGCCTTCATGGCTTCCTAAGGCGTAATGCCTGGGGGATGACTTTACCTTTACTCTAATGGATTCATAAAATGGTGCTTCTGTTGTTACCAAACGGGCTGCTTTGGAATATCTGAATCAGGAAAGGCATCATGTTATGGACACATCCACATTGGAACAATAAAATAATATAATTATAACACACTTGATTTTGACATTACAGTAACTTTCCCAGCAGTGCAGTGCACAAAAATAGCCCCAAAACTGTTGTTTCTCTTTAAAGAGCTGTGTTGTTTGTTTAAAGGCAAATGTAGATTTCAGATGTCAAACAGAACAACATATCAGATGCATAGTTAAATAAATCCCACTAGGTTTTGGTTTAGGTTGTTGTAAAGGTAACAGTTCAGTAATGGAAGTACCTTACAGCCGTGGACGAACTGTATGATTTCTTCTATTGCCTGTAGGTGGCGCTGAGCTGCAGAACGTGGTTAAGGAGACGAGTATCGTTGTTGATCAGCTGCATCCATTCACCAACTATACGTTCTACCTGATGTCATACACCAAGATGAGTGCGAGCGAACAATCGCAGCCCGTGCAGGCCATGACATCCGAGGACGTTGAGGCCCCTTACAGTATTGCCTGTCTCTTGGCTTGAGGCCCCTTGTGACTTTGTCTGTTTGGTAATTGTAGCGATTGTGGAAGCAAATATGTTAAATATTCTGATTTAATAATAATAATAAAATTTATTTCAACAACATCAAAAGTAAACATACAAACAATTGAATTTTAAACATCAATAGTACAAGTTGAAAAAGGGCAAGAAGAAGCGTAATGCTTATGTTGCTTGCCCTATCACTTATAAGTGACACTAAATAATACAATTATACATGTGCAGTGATGCACATTGGGATCGGACATAGACTTGAAAATGTCCTATCGGTGTGGCCTTGATCAGGTCATTTGTCCTATCAAGCTATTGTTGGAACGGTTGTGTCCTATCTTTTTTTATCACTGCAGACACTGAGAACAACTTTTACTTAACTCCGCAGTTTATTCGCTAGTTCGGTTTCTCCCTATACGGCTGCATCGGCAATTCATGCTAATGCGTTGTCTATTTCTGGCCCTGAAGTAGGCACTTCAACAATAATAGACATTTTTAAATGCAGAGTACTTTGGTTACTAAGCATTAGGGGCGTTTTAAAATTTTTTTTATTCACTAGCCCCAAGGGGCACTGCTAGCTTCCCGTGCTAATTAATATTCCCGGAGACACTGCCTTACAGTGATTTAAATTATATTAATTTAATAACTGACATTGGTTGTTTGAATGAAAGAGTAGCACAGTAATGTTGTTTCTTATTTTATTTGACAAAGCTACTACGTGTTTGTTTCCGTTTAAACATCTCTGCTTTCCTATCGCCTACTAAGACTGTGTATTCTCACTGTTATGCCTCTGTAATCTCACAATGATGTTACAGTGCCGATCATAGCGCCCTCTGTTAGTGTGATGCCAAATGGCGCAACTGCGTTACGGGTCGAGTGGAGCAAGTTGCCGCCAGACAAAGCTCAAGGGATCATCACAGGCTACCGTATCATGTATTCTCAACATGGCAAGACGTCCAAGCACATGGAAGAAGTGTCAGCCGATCGCAACTTCTTCATCATCACAGGTGACATAATATTATCCATCATCGGGGGAAGCCCATTGTTCATCTATGTTAACTAAAGGTAAACATTTAAAATTTTTATATCACCCACAGAGTAATAAAAAATTCAAAGCGTGCATGCGTGTAAGTTACATGTGCGGTTCTTAGTTTTGATTCCAATCACCTTAGATATATTGATTCATGTCATCTAATACCCACATATATCTTACATCATGAGACTGCTGTAAATACAAACATTATTATAGAGATAAAGATACTAAATACAAACATGATTATACGGTTAAAGATACTAAATACAAACATGATTATACAGTTAAAGATGCTAAATGCAAACATGATTATACAGTTAAAGATACTAAATATAAACATGATTATACAGTTAAAGATACTAAATACAAATATGATTATACAGTTAAAGATACTAAGTCAGGTCATGTTTTTTGAAAAATCATAAATGTTATAGAGAATAAATGTTATAGAGAATAAATTATGCACAAATGGTTTTTAATGAACCTCAGTTTTTAAATATAATTTGCCCATCATCTGTTTGTGGATATCAAACTTGCTGTTCAGCATGCAATGTAAACATGATATCGAACAGCATGCAATATAAACATGATATTGGACAGCATGCAAGGTAAACATGATATTTAAGTTGAAACATTAATATAAAACAGATAATGATCAAACTGAGATTTTTGGCATTAAATTTGCGATATGGACAAGGCCAGTAGGCTTAACTTTTGTAGTTGTTGTGTTGTTTCTGTGTCCAGGCTTGGAGACGAACAAGAAGTATGATGTGCGCGTACTGGCAGGCACTAAGCAGGGATTTCCCACGCTTGACGATGCACGTTGGCCCTGGGTCACACAAATTACAGAACCCTCAACCACCCTGGGTGAGTAACATGACCCCTTTCTGTTCGATCGGTTGAAGTTCTTCACACATGGTCAGTGTCTGAAATAAAAATTAACTGGCCCAGGTTTTTTTTTAACTGGTGAGTTTGAACAGGCCCCACAAATATGTATAAATTAAAAGTATATGCAATAAAGCAGTTTTTGTGCGTAAAACTAAAATGGACACTGCTTTAAATTAAAATAAATAATAATTTAATAAATATAAACCTTAACATTTTTTTCATTTATAACTAATATACCAATAAAATAAAGTGATGAATTTAATAAATATTTTGTGAACTTTATTTGCAAAACCATTACAACTGTTGAGAGTAACATTGTTTCATGCCGATGTTTCGTGCGCACTACTACTGCCCTGGGGCTGGGCCTCTCACAGGCAAAAATCTATGCCGTTCTCAATTCACTCCAAATCGAAGCCTCCAAAGTTCACTTTCACAGCCAAATATCACATAAATCAGAATGTCTTGGACTACTGGCACATATTGTCAATCGGATTGTCTGCCTCCGTAGTATCACCAGTATGAAGTAAATTGGTGTAACATCCTTCAAAAATTTTCGACCTCTACGATCCTCGCAACTTCATCCGCCATCTTTGCTTTGGTGTTACCCTGGTATTCCCCAAGATACTGACGTCATTAAATGTAAATCATCCAATTGGCATCCATGGTACAAATGCCAGGGATTTTCTTGCTTGTGTGTACTTCGCTTTTTGTCTAGGCAGTGATCTGTTACTGACAAGGAAGAAATAGTTTGTCACAATTGTATTTTATATTGAAGTAGCATATATTACTAAGTACTGTATTGTACATCACTAATACAGTCCGACCCAGCCATCACCACCAGGATGAGTCAGCAGGGTGGGGCTGACAACTTCCGCATTTTTGCTAACTGAATTGGGAAGCATTTCGAATCAGTGGCTGCCGATAAAAACGCCTTCATTTTTAGCACTAAGCTCCCTCGGCAATTAATTTAGCCCATCGTGAATCAGTTCCATTGATGTTAAAATCACCAATGTGTGAATACTTTAAGTAATATGTGCAGACAGTTTAATAAGTTTGCACACTTTTGTTAAATTCATCAAAAGAATTTACTGTGATCGTTAGATTGGGTAACTGGTGAAAGTATGAGTAGCCGCATGTTATGGCTGTGTATAAACTCTTTTACCCTTTTTGCAGAATTTCTGTTTGGATGAACCAAAATTAATTTTATAGTTTGTCCAAATATTTCATAAAAACTATATAACACATTTGCTCAAAAACGAGCTAGAATGTCATAGGGGATACTAGATAGGTCTGATTTTTTACGAAATGAGTCTAGAGATGTGATGAGTAAAAAAATTGCAGAGGCACCTGTTACTGAATTTTCTGTATGATCAAAATTTTTTCTATGTTTGACTGATAAAAAGGGAAGTCGTCCATCATCGTGACAGATAAAATTGTAGGCACCGAAGTACAGAAATCGTTTCGCTACGTGCGTCATTATAGCATTTCTGTGAATGTATCAATGAGAGACTGATCGGAAGTTAACGTGCCACGCGACCAAATGGTGTAGGAGTCTCTCCGTTAACTAGAGCAGTGCAGTGTTAGTGCTAGTTTCGAGACAATTATGTTTACATCACAGATCCACGCGAACATAATCGCACTTACCAAGAAATACTGAGGCTGTAGTGGGGCGTGGTGGTTGTGTGCTAAGTCAAGGGCATCAGGGTTCACAACCACCTGAGGCTGTGTAGAAACTTGGGTAATTTCATTCATACCACTTTGCCTATGTCTTTCGGAAGAGATACTGAAAGCCGTTGGTCCCTTGAACTCCCTTCTACCAGGTGCCAGTGACATGGGAAGTAAAAGATAGTGGTAAAAGCCTGTTGTGGACTCACCAACTATAGAGAAGGAAAATAGGCCACTCCTACGTTAGCCCTAAACGTTTGGAGTTAAATGTCTCAAGAACACTCGAACACACTCTAGCCACATTTCACATTGGTTAACACAGAGAGTCATGAGCTGTATCGGAAGAAGAAGGTGAAAAAACCAGATATGTAGTAAATATTGGCAGAGGAACCTCTATGCAAGTACATGTCACATTATAGCAGTCTGAAATCTAAGCAATTATGATGGGACTGAGAAACAAAGTGACGCTGTAAGCTTGCTGGACAAGTACTTGCTGGACAAGTACTTGCTGGACAAGTACTTGCTGGACAAGTACATCTCGGTTTCCAACACAGACACATTGACAAAAATGCGTAGTGATAGAAATGTATTTGTAACTGCCAGAAATGTTGGTTGCTTGATCAACAATTATTAATTTACATACATGTGTGTAAATATGGAAGTGACAATGATTCGAGTATTGATATGTGCATGATGAATCAGTACGAGTATGTACCATATAGTATCATTACAGGCATGCACAAACGCATTAAGAGTACACATGTTAATGTAAACAAAATACATGTATATAATATTGATCATTAGAACATTGAGAATGTCTGAATAGCATATAATAGAGATTGCTAGATTTTGCACTCAGCTGATATAGGATAATCTTGTCCACCCAGAGAAATTCTGTCAAGTTTATAGCAATATCAGCGTAAGTGACAACTGACTATAATATAAAAATGTGTGGACTTGTGTGAACTATACTTGCGTGAACAGTACTTATGTCAACTGTTCTTGTGTCAAATATACTTATTTCAACTGTACTTGTGTCAACAGTACGTATGTCAACTGTACTTATATCAACAACATGTGTCAACTGTACTTGTCTCTACTGTATTGTGTCAACTGTGCTTGTACCGACAGTGATTGTTTCAACTGTGCTTGTGTCAACTGTACTTGTGTGTCAACTGTACTTGTGTCAACTGTACTTGCATCAACTGTGCTTGTGCCAACAGTGCTTGTACCAACAGTGCTTGTTTCAACTGTGCTTGTGTCAACTGTACTTGTGTGTCAACTGTACTTGTGTCAACTGTACTTGCATCAACTGTGCTTGTGCTAACAGTGCTTGTTTCATCTGTGCTTGTGTCAACTGTAATTGTCAACTGTACTTGTGTGTCAACTATACTTGTATCAACTGTACTTGTGCCAACTGTACTCGGGTCAACTGTGCTCATGTGACAATGTAATTGTGTCAACTGTACATAATTCAAATCTACTCGTGTCAACTGTACTTGCATCAGTAGTATGTGTGTTAACTATACTCATATCAACTGTACTTGTGTCAACTGTACATGTGTTAGAAATCAAAAGAACATGTAAATGATGACTATACATTGACATAGTAAGATAGACAGCAGTGTTGAAGTGAAGCTGTTTCTGATTGGTAGTTCCTGAGCCGCCGTCCGTCCGTGTGCAGTCTCTCAACGCCAGCGCCATCTTGGTGCAATGGCACCAACTCACGTCGGCCGTCCTTGGCTACAAACTCATCTTTCACAAGCCAGCGGAACCGGAGAAAAAGATCATCTTTCTCGATGACATCAGTGAACATGTCCTCACGAGACTGGGTAGGTGGCAGGCACTTGTCACGCTTTTGATGTATTTGTAGAGGCAGCAGACAGTTACATTGTTTATTAGCGCAGTTATGCTTTTTCTAAGGCTGTTTGGAGGCGGGTGTACAAATCATGTTCTCATATCTCATTGTGAACTGACTGACTGGTTGAATGATACCCAACATGGTCGTAGTGTGTTTGGCTTTATTCAGCGTCTGCATGGTTGGGGGCTAGGGGTTAAAAGGTGGGATGAGGTTGTTTTTCTCAAGGTTGGGAGTTGAGTAATATCATCAATGGCCAGGGATGTTTTAAATGTAAACATTTCTGAGAAAATAATCGGGCAGTTTATGTATTTATCAACAAGGGAGGTGTTTCATGGCAGGGTTAAATAATTGTGTATAAAAAAGGGTAAATATAAAGACAGGGTTGCACAGATGTATAGGGATGGAAAAGTCACAGCCATTTCTAACAACATTATCATACAGATATGATTGTATTGATTGTTCTTTAATTTACTATTCGTTTAATCAAAATCTTTTTATGTTAAATAGTGTTGTTTGGTGAAAATAGATTTTGGTATGGGAAATGTAATGTTAATCTTCTTTCTTCTGCACCATTGAACCCTTTAGGGTCATTGTAGACCCTACTGTTAGTGTTTGTACTGTGTCATTGTTGGTCTGAATACAAATAGTCTCTTGTCTGTCTGAAGATGACCGTTCAATAATACCATCAGCTATTTTCTCATTTGTCTTGATTGACAGTCATGCTAGCACTAGCTATATTCTCATTCAGGTTGATTGACAGTCGCACAAGCCACAACCATTTTATTGTTCGACTTGATTGGCAATGACCCAGGACCAGTGCTTTATGTTAAATAAATTTAGAGAATCACACAGAAAGCAAATTCATTGAAATACAGAACATTCTGTGTTAATAGTCTGAATTTAGACAAATGTTTCTAATTATTTGGAGGCTGACAGTGTTATGGCATTGTTCTTTTTAAAATAATGCAAAGCTGTTGAACAATAGTTTCTTCAAATGCATGTTGCTGTAAGAAGTAACAGTGGGACTTGTGTCTGAGATGACTGCCTCCTTTTACATCAACAAGGGCATAGGCAGACGTTTGTGAGCTTAATAATAGAGAACTGTCACCATGGCCCATCCACTCACATAATAATGTCGACCGGGTGAGGAATGAGTGGAACTCGGTCAAGTACCACCAAGTGCTATATTCTCATCAGATGTATAAAGTACACATCACTCTACTGCACACTTGGATGCCTCTGTCCAATATAGGAGGTCGTTTGTTTCCAGCCGCTGGGTACATAAAATGAGTAATTATCCCGCAGAATTGTGGCCGTGTCTGCCTATAGCGCTCAGACTGCTGTGTTGTTGTTATTTATCTTGAAGATGCCAGTAATCGATTGTTTTTTCTGGGGCGCAGTGCATGCAACGCTGTTCACTCATTGGCGTGCACTGGCCCATGCATCTTTACGCTGTGTTGTCGTCGGTTGATGTTCGCACTTGAAAGCTGAATGAAGCGACGGCAGGGTGATGCGGCCACTCGCCTGCTGCAGGCGAATGTGCCAGCGGCTCCGTGGTCGCGCTTCACTGTTCACTGTGCATG
Source organism: Lamellibrachia columna (assembly GCA_963662155.1). Taxonomy (NCBI): domain Eukaryota; kingdom Metazoa; phylum Annelida; class Polychaeta; order Sabellida; family Siboglinidae; genus Lamellibrachia; species Lamellibrachia columna. Next base: position 40,309,205 of record OY759265.1, read on the forward strand.
TGGCTCCAGTTTCGTTCATAAATTTTTGCACGGTTTAACATGTACAAATAATGTCGGCATTGTGCAGGTGTCGTGGCCACCAGCGTTTCTGAATGGACCTAGCTGACGTTCCCAATCCAACTGAAAGGACGTTCATTGCATAATGTGTTTTTGTTTGTCTCCGCATTATTTATCGATGTACGCATTTGAAATGTGGCTCCGCAGTGAACGGAGTTATAGAGGTCGTTTGTGTGCAGATGAGTGCAGCCTGTTTTGTCAGAGTTGTTTTCGCCTATTGAATCGACACAGGCGTGTACACAACCCCATTCCCCTCTATAGGAGTGTTTTGTCTGTCGATTCCATTCAAAGCTTGGTCAGGTGACCAATTGTCGAAAAGCCACGACAATCCCTTATCACGGGATCACAAATTTGTGAGCAGGACTCCCGTAATTCACTCTCATTCATGTACGATTAGATCTAGCTGCCCATGTCGGCCCTGGTCAATTCGGTGCTGACATATGATATGTCAGCTTTCATACGTGTTTATTAACTGCTCCGCTCCAAGATGACAGTTTCTGATACAATGGTTTCTCATACTGAGATTATTTTGTGTTTGTAAAATATTTGTACACATATTGTTAATTCATGTTATTTTCTCAACTGTGTGATCTTTGACACGATTATAAACAGAATGGCACAGAGACTAAAATGGGCCAATGTAGTTTTGTCGCACAGATGGTAGTGAATCATAAATTTGACCCTTCACTCATGCACAACTAAAAGCCATCATCATTACCTTTCATTTGAGTATTTACTTAGTGAACCCGGTGTTGCTTCAGGTATCTCGAGTGCTTAGGATTTCTCTAGCCAATCGCTGGTTGAAACCTGTTTGACAGATTCCTGTGAAATGGATTACATTGAGACCTGGACTGATTACATTGAAACCAGGCATTGACACGCTTCTCCATGACAAATAGAGGGGAGCAGGCTTTAAATATCACGAAGACATGCTAGTTGTTAAATATATTGATGCATTCTTCTGACGTAATTTCCTGTTTATGTGTGCGATTAATTAAAAACGTTTACACAATACTGCTTGCTCACTCACTTGTCATGTTTGGAGGGTGCATGCAGGTAAAATTATGCTGTGAGTAACCTACTTGCACAGTTTCCACCTGCTTGTGATACAGTACTGTTTCCGAGCCCAGTTAGAATAATAGTATCCTTGTTAACACTCACGGATTTTCCAGGAGACTCCCAGATTTGTTGTGAAACTCCCCCTCCCAGCTGAGAAGAACATCTTCTGGATTGTAGGCTGTACAAATTTTTTTTGCAAAACTGCCTTCCACCTAATATGGAAGTCACATTTTGGGTGTAGGAGAGGCTTAGTAGAGTATCTAAGATCATTCGTTTTCCATGGAACTTCAGTGTGCCCCAGACCCCCCCACCCACACCTTGGGGGGTTGCTTTGCTTGCATTGCGCTCCTTATTGTTTTACAATACAATTTCTCCCAGATTTAGAAACTCAGAGGTTGGCACCTATTTAAAAGGATCTCCATTTTGACTCATTGAAATGAGACATATTTCCAGCTTCCTTTTCGTGTGTGTGCGTGCATGCGTGCGTGTGACATGCGCATACGTGTGACATATTGTCAATTAAGCTGCACCCAGTGCAATGACTGCACCAGATATAGACCCGATCCTTCCTGTTGCCGGGTGAGACCTGTGCCTCAAGGCGTCTATGCTAGATGTCACATAAAGCTCCACAAGTGTCAGACATCTATCTATGCGACATGTCCTTGAACATCAAACACAGGTATTCCTTTGGGCAATAAGTGACAGGTGAAAAGACTGTACATTGGCATAAAGTGACCATGTATGTGTGGCATTACTTGTAGCGAAAATACATGATACAGGTCACTGTCAGTAGATGGCGCTCCACATCGTATTCCCCGGTATCGACCCGTCATTGGCACTTGTAGTCGTGCAGTCTGTAGTAACTACTCAGGTTCATAGTTAGGTCACTACAGAATCGCTCGATTCAGTAAAAATGCATAGATTTAGGTTTAGTTTATTTGATGCAAAAAATTCTTTTTGCATCAGTAGCTATGGCAGCTAATGATTTGAAATATATGAGAGGTTTTTGTGTACATAAACACTTCATATGCAGGGCATCATTTTTGAGGCGAGCGATCGCTCTCACTCCCTATCGCTTGCACAAAACAATAATCTAGGGAGCGATTTATCGCTCGCGTCAATTGCAAAAATCGCTCGTTGGCTGCAAGTGTTCGTCTTGACAAGGAGTTTCTTGAGTATTAGATTCACTAGGAAAGTCTACTCACTTTATAACGAAGTGTTCGGACTCCAATAGTTCACGTATCATCCATCACCGGGGATGGCGATCGCAACCCGCTGCACCAAGATTGCAAAAACGCCATTGAAGCCACGATGTGCTGGCTGTGCGGTTTATGGACCAGCATCAATGTGTATTATCTTTAAATGTCACATACTGTTGTATGTCGAACTGAATAAAATACATGTACAGTTATGGAATAGATAAGGATTCAACAATATTTCGTTACGATCTGATTGACCAACTAGGCTGTAATGAGAATCGAAAATAATAACCTGGGTCTGAGCTACCGAACACGCATATGAGTTGACAAGGAGTGTAAAAATTGATTAAACATTGAAAACTATAATTTTTATAATTGTTCTACTTCGTCTTTCAACTGCTCTGAACACATAAATTCATGACGCACATCTCCAGTACCACTTAACATCGATTCACTGTTTCATGTGCGGATGACGAATTCATATTTTTGCGCACCGAGTTTGAGTTGTGCATTTGGCATTATGATGCAATGCCAATGGAAGTATGCCATTTCACCCCAGCTTATATTGGTATTCCCTGCTAAGCTGCATTTATGACTATACATTTGATTCTTGTGGTAGTTGAAGCGTAGCGGTTATTAAAATGTAAAAAAAATACGGAAATTAAAATCAGTTCAAATTCTGCAAGCATATCTAGCTCAATTTGAAAAATAAAATTAGTTGTCATAACAAATATTCAGAATCAAGAAAAATCTCTAAAGAATATGTTTTACACTACCAAAAAATAATATTATCAGTTGTTTTGTATTTGTTACATTTGCAAATTTACTTGCTGTACTGCAAGTATAGCTACCCAAGTCACAATTACACAATAGTGACAATTTTCTAGATGGCTATTCGTGTAGCTATTGTCTATGGTTGCAGTAGCCTCTATGTGAATTGTTTATGCTAGTAGACTAACAATGAACTGTTTCAAAGTGGGAGTTACCTTCGTGGAACCAGTGCCCTAAGAACCAGTAGTGTGTAGCAGTTTCTAGCAGTACTCTTGAGGGCTGCTAGGTCATGGTCCTAAACAAGACCACAGGCATGTTTGTCAAGGTGTGACCACAGAAAATGAATAATAACTGATGCTACATAGTTGTCTTGTCTGATAATGAGATGCAGCTGCAGTTAGAGAGATAAGGAAGGGGGTTGCAGAAGGTTGGGTTACTGAATGGTTCACTCATGAAACCTGCTCATTTGAGTAGATGGAGTTTTTCATTGAATACACACAGCAATAAGGAATGTGCCCATTTGAATACAGGAATGTTGATCACCCAGCGTGTTTACTGAATTGGATGAAAAACCTAGCGTAGTGTTGAAATGTCTCTAATCCAGAACTGTTTTTTGCAGTCTTTGATTATTTGTTATTTTTGAAAGCCTTTAGTCGTGTTCACTAATAAGTGTGAACAGTTTTTTTATCAGATGACACCACAATAGTGTTTACGTTGTGACTTTTGTAAGTTTAGGAGTGTTTCCAAGATTATGTGTCCTCTTTACTAATGCGCAATAATAAACGACCGTGTTGGGATGGGACAATTTAAGAATGTGAGTGGACATTGTCATGTGAACAGAATTAGTATTTGATTCCTAGTAAATGCTACATTATGTTTATGTGATCAGCACATTGTGTATTTTGCCTTGATGTGGGATTTGCCACCACGCATGGATGAAGTTGACATTGACGGCATGGAGACATTGCTTGAGTCTAATGATAAAAGTTGACATTGACAGCGTGGAGACATTGCTTGAGTCTAATGATAAAAGTTGACATTGACGGCGTGGAGTCATTGCTTGAGTCTAAAGACAAAAGTTGACTTTGACAGCGTGGAGACATTGCTTGAGTCTAACGATAAAAGTTGACATTGACTGCGTGGAGACATTGCTTGTGTCTAATGATAAAAGTTGACATTGACGGCGTGGAGACATTGCTTGAGTCTAATGATAAAAGTTGACATTGACGGCATGGAGACATTGCTTGAGTCTAATGATGAAAGTTGACATTGACGGCGTGGAGACATTGCTTGAGTCTAATGATAAAAGTTGACATTGACGTTGTGGAGACATTGCTTGAGTCTAAAGATAAAAGTTGACTTTGACAGCGTGGAGACATTGCTTGAGTCTAATGATAAAAGTTGACATTGACTGCGTGGAGACATTGCTTGAGTCTAATGATAAAAGTTGACATTGACTGTGTGGAGACATTGCTTGAGTCTAATGATAAAAGTTGACATTGACTGCGTGGAGACATTGCTTGAGTCTAATGATAAAAGTTGACATTGACGGCATGGAGACATTGCTTGAGTCTAATGATAAAAGTTGACTTTGACAGCGTGGAGACATTGCTTGAGTCTAATGATAAAAGTTGACATTGACTGCGTGGAGACATTGCTTGAGTCTAATGATAAAAGTTGACTTTGACAGCGTGGAGACATTGCTTGAGTCTAATGATAAAAGTTGACATTGACTGTGTGGAGACATTGCTTGAGTCTAATGATAAAAGTTGACATTGACTGTGTGGAGACATTGCTTGAGTCTAATGATAAAAGTTGACATTGACGGCGTGGAGACATTGCTTGAGTCTAATAATAAAAGTTGACATTGACGTTGTGGAGACATTGCTTGAGTCTAATGATAAAAGTTGACATTGACTGCGTGGAGACATTGCTTGAGTCTAATGATAAAAGTTGACATTGACTGTGTGGAGACATTGCTTGAGTCTAATGATAAAAGTTGACATTGACTGTGTGGATACATTGCTTGAGTCTAATGATAAAAGTTGACATTGACGGCGTGGAGACATTGCTTGAGTCTAATAATAAAAGTTGACATTGACGTTGTGGAGACATTGCTTGAGTCTAATGATAAAAGCAACAACATTTGTTATCGAAATACAAAATACGAATGTAGTTCATAAGTGATGGCAGTACAGAAAAAACTGGAGGCATGCAGACAATGCTTGAATCTAACAACAACAAAACAATTTTATTTAGCTAACTACAAGTAATGTCTATACAGAAAAAAAATTGAGGAATGCAGACAAATGCTTGAATATAACAACAACAACAATTTTATTTAGCTAACTACAAGTAATGTTTATACAGAAAAAAACTTGAGGAATGCAGACAAATGCTTGAATCATCATGCTGTCAGTCGCTATGCGACAAAGACTGCTTTCATTTCTTGACCGCCGCACTCCATTTAGTTCTCTGCTGTGAGAGTGATGTCCATGAGTCGGTCTTTATGTCTCTCAGCTTGAGGTTTCTCTTGATGGTATCCTTGAACCGGAGACGAGGGCATCCTCTCTGTCTGTGACCAGAAGACAATTGAGAGTAGAGGATCTGCTTTGGTAGTCTGTCTGATGACATCCTCATGAGGTGTCCACTCCACAGGAGATTCTTTTTAATCAGAAGATCTTCCATAGAGGGCAGCCCTATCCGACCGAGTATTTCCTTGTTTGTCACTTTGTCCTTCCAGGTTAGCCTCATGATCGAACGCAGATGTCGCATCATGAAGGCATGCAGCTTTTTCACCTGTCGTCTGTACACTGTCCAGGCCTCGGCTCCGTATAGTAAGGTGGATAGCACAATTGCGCGGTAGATCTTGCCTTTGACCCGCGTGGACACATGGTGGTTGTTCCAGAGTCTCTGGCGTAATCGGCCGAAAGATGCGCTAGCCTTGGCCATCCTCCTCTGTATTTCAGCATCAATGCGTCCATCACTTGATATAGTGCTTCCGAGGTGGGTGAATTCCGGAACAGAGTTCAGCTTGTTTCCATCAACCATGATATCCTCCTCTCGGGTTCTTGTAGAGTTGGGTTGGTACAGCACTTCCGTCTTCTTGATGTTAATCTTCAGGCCAAACTTCTTTGATGCATCGGAGAAAGCATCCACTATTCTCTGGATCTCTTCAGCGGAGTGGGCGACCAGTGCACTGTCATCTGCGTATAGCAGCTCTCTCACAAGTATCTGGGTAGTCTTGGTCTTCGCTCTGAAGTGTGCGACGTTGAATAGGTCAGCGCTCTGTCTAGACTGTATATAGACGCCATCTCCCATGCCTCGGAAAGCCTCGACAAGCATTGCTGATAGGAAGATGGAGAAGAGCGTGGGGGCCAGTACACAGCCTTGCTTGACACCATTGGTAACACCGAACGTTTCCGAGACTTCCCCTCCAACACTCACATTCGCCATCATTCCCGTATGTAGAGCTTCGATCATGGTTGTGAATTTCTCTGGGCATCCATATTTTCCTCAGTAGCGTCTGGATTCCGCTGTCGGTTGATACGTACCTTCGGCTGTCTATTCGGTACTCTTCCGTTGGTTAGGAGTTGGTGTGCGACTTGGTTCGCAGTGGTGTTGTAGTGCTGTTTTGACTTGCGTGGGTCGTTGCAGAGTTTGCGTATTGTTGATCAAGCCTTCTTGCTATTATGTGTCATGTCCGTTGATTCGATCAGAGTCTGCCATGATTTACGGCGCTCCTCTGAGATGGAGTTTGTCAGCTCCTCCCCCAGTGTGATGGTGTTCTCTGCGAAGGGATCTGATTCATATTTCTCTGTGTATTGTTTGTACAGTTCGGTGGTCTCAGTTGTCAGACCTGGGACGTAGTTCCTCCTACACCCACGGGGGATGTCCTTTCTAGCAACCTTTCGTAAGACTTTTACAAACTGGTCGTAGCTTTCGGCTGTGGCGGGGATGTTTTCCACTGCTACATCCAGCTGCTGCGCAAACTGTTCCCAGTTTGCCTTTTTGATGTTGAAACGTCGCCGAAATGGTACAGTTTGTACAGTGACAGCTGCATTCACTTGCACTCCAATGGGTCGGTGTTGGGAGCGAGGTACTGGATTCATCACAAACTTGTTACAGCAACCGGCGATTCGGTTGCTGGCAAAGATGAGGTCTGGGTTGTACCTTCGCCGCCATCGGCCGCTGTTGAAGGAACTGGGAAGTTTTGGGTTGTGGATCAGGCTTACAGCGTAGATCTCAGCCCAGTCTTCTACCAGTTCGCCGTCAGTGTTCGTTGTGGCATAGCCCCACAGCGAACTGTGGCTGTTAAAATCTCCGATGATCACCTGTGGTTGGTTTCCTACCACAGTCGGTGGTTGATCAAATGAGAACAGTTCGCCGGGTGGTTTGTAGACTGACGTCACGGAGATACCGCGGAGATCTACTCTCAAAATCTCGATATTGTTGACGTCTGTTAGTGATGTGGCATTGACGATGGTGCCTGACTTGACAAATATGGCACTGCCATATTGTGCGTTGGGCCTCTCGATGGCTAACTCCATTCCTGGAATGTTAGGCCGGATGTCATCTGGCCCACGATGTGTCTCCTGTATGCATAGAACAGCACACTCGTGTTTTTTGCTCAGGTCAGCGACAAGTTGTTGCTTGGCTGCTGAGAGCCCTTCAATGTTGAAGGACATAATAGTCAGAGCTGGTCCTGGAAAGGACCCTTTTGTATAACTGGCACTATGATAATTAATAGTGACTTCGACCGACAGAATGAAATTACTGTCTGATACGTACGAGGTCTGTGACGAGTTGAGGGCGGGTGGTGCGGACATGTTGAACAGCGTGGAAGACGTCCACCTCCTGCTCCACCTTCATGTGTTCGAGCACGTAGCTGGCTGCACACAACAGCCCACAGCGACTCGCTCCATCCCTGATTGATTCAAACTTAATTTTACAGCAATTCCGTCAGGATTTGGCATGTGTGTGTGTTTGTGTGTGTGTGTGTGTGTGTGTGTGTGTGTGTGTTTGTGTGTGTGTGTGTGTGTGTGTGTGTGTGTGTGTGTGTGTGTGTTTGTGTGTGTGTGTGTGTGTGTGTGTGTGTGTGTGTGTGTGTGTGTGTGTGTGTGTGTGTGTGTGTGTGTGTGTGTGTGTGTGTGTGTGTGTGTGTGTGTGTGTGTGTGTGTGTGTGTGTGTGTGTGTGTGTGTGTGTGTGGAGGATATGAACATATCAATATCATCGATATCATCTTGTTTAACAAATGTTTAACACTGTCGTGTCGTTGTTCGTCAAACCGCGTCTTTTCAAAGTTTTTACATTGCGACAGTTTGTTTAGTATGAAAATGACCTATATACAAATGTTACTAACTTTTGACTACTGTATGAATAGTGCCAATAACAGATGCTACACGGAAAACGCCGAAAGTAAAACTGTCTGCCAGAGACGACGTCGGTGTTCGATGTATAAATCGAGATCAAGAGGAGTTTGCATGGTACTATTGTTAAATTTCATGACTATCAATCTGTTACTCCGTTGTGAAAACTATCCAAATGTAAATGCTTCTAAAGTTTGTTCATCGTTGTGATAGTGCCAGTAACAGATGCTACATAGATAGCACCCATCATTAAACTGATTGCAAGAGAAACTAGAAATGTTGGTTGATGCTGGTGTACTATCGCGGTGGCAGGTCTTTGAAAGAATGCTTTGCAGAGAAGTCGAGATGGCGTTGGAATTACCAAGTTTGCCAGATGTTGAAGTGAAAATCGCTTTGATCAGTCCAAAGCACTGTATATCGCGCTACATAACAACTAACAGTTACCTTTAAAGACCAACTTACGTGCAGTGGACGACAATCGGTCCGTTTCCGCTTTGTTGCTGCCACTTCTCGACGGCATCCAGCAAGTCCAGGAGGACAGTCGTGTTGCTGGGCAGTGACGAGTCGTCACTCCAGGAGTGATTGAGCTGGAACTGCTTGATGACTCTCTCGCTGTCTTCCGACTAAGGAGATTAATGTCAACACATTGCTATTGTTATGTTATAAAGACAACTGCGCTTAGAATTCAAACAGTTTAAGTATTACGTATGAAATAAATTTGACTTAATGTTATACGAATATCCATTTAAGCCGTTTCTTCAAACGGTTCAGCCCATCACGAATCCTGTAGTGTGTGACTAGTGTAAGTAATGTGCGCATTATGTGTAATAAAAAATGCCTATTTTTTTTCAAATCATCGAAAGAATTGATTTCAATCGTTAGACGTGGTGAGGATCAAAATAGTGTATAACCAAAATGGTAATCACTGTGTGGGTCAATATTGATCATGGGTGTGACCTCCACCCTCTCGCCGATCACATGACAAAGTTACGATGATTTTTCAGCATATCGATTTTCACTTCAGTTAATGCTCGAACACGCATTAACTAATTTAATTGTTTGTCTGATGACTTCACAAAAACTACATACAACAGTTGCACAAACGAGCTAGCATGTTGCAGTGGATACTAGGTACGTTTGGTTTTTTGCTAAATTAATTTGAAATGAGACCAACAAAATCGATTTGATTAAGCGTACAAATATTATGTCCATGTGAATGAAAAAATAAGCACACAAATCCGTGACGTCTGCACGATTTTAGCTGATGTCATGATAACGTACCCGACCAGATTTGTTTAGTTTGAACTCTCGCACTGCTATGTTGGCGTTCTCGGTGGTAACTGTTTCCAAGAGTTCAACTTCGAACGGGCCGTACTGCTGCTTTGTAGCTTTCTTGGTTGGCCAGTAGACGACGCATTGCTTGATAAACGAAATTGATACATCGAACATCATCATCATCATCATCGACTAGTTATTCCTACTGCACTATTCCTGCACTGTATGGTTTCCGACCACCCGCGTGTCGTCAGTTTTCTAGCGAAGGGTTTCGATGGTTCAACTTTATACATTATGTTCAACCATAGCTTTTAACATTGATCTGTTGAACTCAACGTTTACCTCATCAGATTTATTTACAGTGTCAATAATATGCCAGATATTGTAATTTTTCGTTTTCTAACTATGCTGCGGATAAAAAATATGCCAGACACAGAGCCACGAAGCAACATAATGACGTCATGCCGGACACTGGCGGGGATAGTAATCAATACAAGAAGTTTAACACATTCTTTAACAACATGAAAACATGAACACCAATCTTGAGATGTTGACAGAAACCACCGATTTCTGTATATATATATATATATATATATATATATATATATATATATATATATATATATATATATATATATAGATCAGTGATAATAGCATTGCGAATGTTTCACGTACGTCATCAGTGACGTCACTATCGTCGAGCATAACGACAGTGTGAGACTCGTGGTCATTCAACAATCTCCACATGTCAACAACAGTTGTCGTCATCGGCGACTGGGTGAGGATGTAGGCGTTGCGCTCCTTGTAACCCTGAAACAGTAGGTGTGCGCGAACCGGCGTGTCATATTATGTCTTTGTATATTAAATAATGAACTTTACAAACACATAGCAAAACGTTCAATTTATACTGTGCCCCTCTAATAGTCGTTACTCTGGGCACTTTAAACTTTGTCCCCAGCAAACCTGTTCTCGCAAACACAATTTCAACATCTATCCCGGAAACACATATTTAAAACAGCACAGCGGTTAGGCTTACACCCGGTCTCAAATCACCCCACGAACGTCCCCTCCCATTCATCTTTTCCTAGCAACTTTGTTTTTATTTGGGCCAAACTAGCGAAACTGCTTGGCCATGGTTGGAACCCAACTGTTGATTGCTTCTGTAAGCATGCTTTCTTTCATATGTGTGAAAACAATTTCCACATGTTTTGATTATTCCGAAATAATCTGCATACAGTGTATATAGTTTGTTGGAACACTTCAACACTACTTTTGAAAATCTAGTCACGAGGTCATATGTGTAAGCACTACACCGTTGGGTGTGTTGGATGTGTCCAGGGTTGAATAACACGATTGTCCACCGTGTTCATAGTTGAACAACTGCCTGGACTGTGTTATCATACTTAATTGTAAGCCTACTCAATATATATTGCAGCTAGCCGTACACGTCAATTCTCTATCAAGTAATTTGACTTTTATCATGTAACTAACAAAATCCAGCATTGTTGGTACAAAGCCAAAATGCGGCGAGAAGCCGTCTAAAAAAACGTCCTTGCTTCTCCAGTTGAATCAGTGTCTCGCTTATCGTAATATCGCTCGCCATCTGGGTCCAGAAACATCGCGTTACCGCTACCGATCTGATTAATTCATGTTCGCGCAATATCTCAGTTCAGGTGATTTAGTTTCGTGTGTTGACGTTTGTTGGACAGTCAACTGACGGACAGTCAGTGGACGCCGTTGGGCGCAGGCCCGTTCGTGCGGGACGAGGCCGATGTGAACTTCGACACCTCGACAGTGGCGCCGACATGCGAAAGCCGGAGGAGGTATTAATTGGAACGAATACATAGTTAAATATTAATTCCGCTTTATTCTACTGTGTGAATTGTTTCACTTTAAGTCAAGTTTATAATTGTTTCGCATGCATTGAATACCATTATAAAATTTTAATAAAACCTAATGAGATATAATGAAAGTCTGATGTGTGCGATAAATGGTGGCGCCAGATTCCGGACCCTGGATAATCGAGGCTACAGTAACATGCACCAGGCGCGTTAATGGCCGTTCAGCATATTCGACCAGACAGGTTACTCGTTAGATCCATCATTTTCACATCGATACTTACATGTACATAGACGGCGTTGATGTAATTGGTGCCTGCCTTCCAGGGAGTAACCAGGTACGGACGTTGATGATCATCTAAATGTGAGTTGAGTATGATCAATTAAAATGCATCGCTGCAAATCTAAATAGTTCTTTAGCAACGTCGTGTTTATTCACACGAGATGTGGTGAAGATAAGTGTGACCTGGTTATTAACACAGCCCTTTTACGTATTATCTGGCAAATATACTTGAAACATTTGTTAACGCGTAATAGTTTTCTTGTGCACATAGAATCGCCATCGGCTCGTTATCGATATACATTGCATTTAACAAGATTGCAGGTGGGAACGAAATTCTCATTGCTAGTGCTTACACGATCAGTAAATAAACTGTTACATAAGTTTATGTATTTTTGAAAATATGTTTCTGACAAAAAACTAATTCAACGCTATCATGATGATAATGAATGTAATAAAATAAATATCTACATACCTGGAATGATCTCAATGAAGCGATTCTTTGCGACGTTCTTTGGTTCGAGGGCACCACACCTGGCGTTCTTGCGATGTGGCTTCAGTGCGTTGAGTCGCTGCATGGGAAAACTAACCGGTAACAAATTATGTATTTTATTAAATTATGCACTGTGTTAAATTATAAACTGAATTACATGTATCACCACTTGTTGGTTTGTATTAGTCATTCACACACCCAGCGAATCATTCTGATCTAAACCAGAGGATCACAACTAATCAGAAGACCACAATGTAATTGCGAAATGTGTCAAACCTCGAACTGTTCGACGAGTTTACTGTTTCTACACAGTTCTTCAAACGTCTGCCTCAGCTCGGAACACGGTATGACTGCGACCTCGTTGAACTCCATAAGAGCCTGATAGACATAGATGTACTGCTCCTGCGAAACAAAACCAGCATTTACATGTGAGGAAATATCACATGCGGAGCTAAGCACAATTAGAAACATTAGTCAATGTGGGCATCTTAGTAAATGTCAGTTTTACTTTGCTTATTGTTTTCCTGAATATTATTCAATAAAGCAAGTTTGGTTGAAGATTTGTTCTATCTGGCCACCATATTTAAAAAAAACACGTATTTTCTCCACATGGTGAGCAAAAAAAAATGCTTCTTGATTACATAAATAGGCTTCGGCAACAGTATAATAAAACAGCATCACAACATATGAAAGCCTTGTCTCTGTATATGGCATCATGCACTTGATATATGTTAGATAACTTCCTGTCTTATATATAATAAACGTCGTGGCATGGAGTGTTCATATACGCATACATTAACATAATTTTGTACACTTTTGTGCATTATACTCCAATATATGTGATTGTCACCATACACC